>JAINVK010000871.1:0-107402 GCA_030068075.1 Paguma larvata
TAATCCAATGTGCAGATGTTCAGACCAGTAGAAAAAAATATTTCATCAAATCTCTAAACCACCTTGTGAATCCCAAGGCTTATTTCTTGTTTTCTCATAGTGCAAGGATGTAACACCTGTCAATACTTGCATCTATGATATATGACAGGCTCTGTGTTAGGTCTTCTGCATATATGATATCTTTTGTCACAACCATGGTGGGACTTTAATACTGTCATCTTTATGCAGTTGATAAGAAAACGGCACTGAGAGATAAAAGAACAGAAGCCAAGATTACATATCTCATAAGTGGAAGAGCTAGGATTGATACTTTTGGTGCAAAATGAACAAAACTCTTAGAATTTCTAATTAAAAAAAAAGGAAGAAAGTTTTATTTGAGCCCAAGTGAGGACAGTTTCTTGAGATACACAATCTTCACAAAGACAGTGCTATGGAGAAGAAATGTTTAATACAAGATTAAATATTTTTTTCGTTCCATCAAGAGTTGTATATTATCATGAAGGACATATCAGAAATTATAAACTTCATTTTGTTTTTAGTTTGTACAAGGTTGGAGGCGTTGGAGATATCGGAATGGAGCTTAGGGATATTTTTACTCTTATCTTAAGTTTGGAATTTTTTTTAGGTTATTTGCTATTGAAGCAAATGACGATGTGTGCTCAGGGCAGAAATGGAGCCTATGGTTTGAGGTTTGGTGAAGTCATTCTGACCTTGGTAATTGAGTAGCTTCCCTGGGAACCCAGGAACGGGGCCAAGAAACATTAAAAGTTGACAATTTCCTTTATTGCGTCTAGATTGTCTGACCTTTAACAAATTGATATTAACCTCTCAGCTATATGTTTTCAGTTAAAATACAAGATAGTATTACAAACATACACAAAAACTGAATGATATCAAAATATTTTAAAGAACATAAGAATTTTATTCTGAACGAGATATTACTTGAAACAGGAAAATATATAAGATAGTGGATATTTCAAATTCAATTAAAATATTTTTAATTTTAAAATAGCTGATATTAAAATGAATAACTAATTTTTGACATACTAAGTGTTAAATATATTTTCAAATTAGTTTAGGAGATGTTGGTCTGGTTATTCCATATAAGTCAGAGATTCCTAAGTCACCAAAGATTTTGTGAATTTATAAGACAACAGTCCTTTTCCTGCCTATGTGATCTTACCCATCAAAATAGGCACTCAAATATAAACTGAACCTTCTTCGATGATGAAAAAGAAAGCTTCAATTTTCCTTTCGAGAATTTTTATCTATCAACATAAATAAAGCTATTTGTCTATTTAATTGTTAGTGACCAATTTCCTTGAAGCTGAATGTGAGGGAGAAATTCAGTCTCAAAACACAAAATGAAATTTCATACAATGTTGAAAATTTGCAAAGATATTGTGTAATTCACCTCTGGTTCACTGTCTCTGAGTTAAGAACAAAAGAGAGAGGGTACCTGGAGATTCCTTTTCTCATCTCTTCTTGGAATGTTCTATCATACCCTTCAATTTCATTTTAGGCAATTTAGGAAACTATTAGGAAAGTTTAAGGCACAGGTGCTTCTAATTCAAGCTTTGTTCAAGGAGAATGTTTTATTTTCACAGCTTAAACAGTGAAAATGAAAGTGGTCACTTCTCAGTTTTTAAAGGCTTTGAAAATATCAAAGAAAGGCAGTAGTGAAAGATCAATTTGTTGGGAAATAGAATGCAGTGCAAATTATGCAAATAGAATGCAGTATAAATTATGGTCCTGCCATTATTAGAGTAATAAATATCTAGGTACCCTAGGACTGCTCCTGTTTAGCCACTGAAAGTCCCACGTCTTAGAAAATCTTGACTTAAGGAAACTGGGACAGTTGGTCACCCTAGAACACCTGAAGCCAGTGCAATGTCTATTCTTGAGAATCTCAGCCATACATTAACTTCCAAAGCATTTCATTTTCTAAATTTGGGGAAATATAATTTTACAAATTCAACTTTAAACTCATCAATCTCCTTGTTTAAGAGTCTGTCACAGAGTCCACAATCCAATTGGCAAGTTTTTCCATGGTATGAGGAACATAATGGGACCCCTGAAGTCTTCTGTAAACATTAAATCAGCTGGATTCCAAGCTTTCCTATAGTAATAAGTTATGTGCTTGAAAACTGTTAATAAACCATAGGATCTTACAAAAGGTATATTGAAATGAGACACTGAGAACCATTTCATAACAAAATATTCTGGAAAATAAATAATAACTTATTTGGTAATACATAGATGTGGGAGCCGGAGGCAGGGTTTTGTTACAAATTATTTTTGGAAGCTATTGCTGACTTCTTTGTCAACGCTTGCCCAAAGGGATCTTCAAAACCAAACTACCCATCTACTTCCTTCTGGAAGAGCTCTAAGATTATTGCAGTTTAACTGCAGTCTCTTATAGTTACTTTTACCTCAGGTCTTTAGTAGTAATTATACTGTTTTATGGGAATTTATTTGCTTTTGATATCATATAACTTTATACATTAGATTTCTACCTCTGTAATTAGAAATCCAGTTTTTGAAGTAAAATATCCTATATTTCTCCTCTATTTCTTGCTCCACCCTATCTCCTTATCTATACTGTATACACATATTGCAACATTCAAAATAACTATAGTTCACTCATTTATTTAACTAAGAGATAAATGTCAGTAAAAGAGGCTTTTAAAAATTAAATTCTACAGTGTAAATGTAAATGTAAATACAAATAACTAAAACTTACTCTCTGAATATTTTCAAATGTGCAGTTCAGTCGTGTTAAGTGGATTCACCTTGTTGTGCAAACTTCAGAACTTTTTTATCGTGTAACACTGAAATTCTGTACCCATTAGACAACTTCCTATTTCTCTCTACCCACAATCCCTGGCAACCACCAATGTACTTTCTGATTCTTTAGGTTTAACTCTTCTAGATAACTCCTACAAGTTGAATCATACAGTATTTGTCTTTTTGTAACTGGATTATTTTATTTAGCATAATGCCCTCAAGGTTCACCAATACCATAAATGTGTCAGAAAATCTTTCTTTTAAAAGGTTGAATAATATTCCACTCTGGTATACAACACATTTTGTTTGCTCATTTATCAGTCAATGTGCATTTGAGTTGCTTCTGCCTTTTGGCTATTGTGAAAAAATGTTAATATGAACATTGGTGTGCAAATATCTCTTTGAGATCTTGCCAATTCTTTTAGATATATACCATGAACTAGAATTGTTATAAAAGTTTTTGGGCATTGAATAAATGCAGATATTTTCAATACAGTTGGAAAATAAGACTCTGTCATAGATTCTTGTATGTGATGTGTAGAATGGACACATCAAATAAAGCTACATTTCTAAGATGTTTTTTAAGCAGTTAAGAATATTTTGATACATTGAGAAGTTTTGAAAACCCATTTTAAATCACTTTGCTAATTAAACTTTTATGCTAATTAAAGGAGATATTCTTAAAAATAAATCCCAGATATATTAAGCATTCCTACCACACCAGTAATAGTATACTAACTTAAGTTCAGCTGACTTTGTTTTAAACTCTTTTGTGCATATTTGATATAAAGTAAAAAATTAAGAAGTATCAAAAGTATCCCCTCTTTGGACTGAATTATAATCCATGGATGGATTTTTTTTTTTTCAATCAATCTGCCTAAAAATGAACTAAAGAAGTTACTTGGTTTAGACATATTTCTACATAGATCACAATTTCATGGTGACTAGAAAAATTTGAATGTCTACAAATACTTACTGTAGTTCTTTGCACGGTATCACCATGTTCAAACAGTAACCTGTATTCAATTACTGGGAAAATTGAAAAATAAGGATAATAGCTCTTTTCGTTTGCAGTCAACAGATTTCTTATATGTTTGCTTAAGTATTATTAATATACTTAAGATCAATTGAAATGTTTCCTGACTCAAAAACAAGGGACCACAGGTAAAAATCTTCAGACCGAGTTTCTCACAGTTAAGTTAATACGGCTCTCAGAGGAGCAATTAAAATAACTCTGCACTGATTACTAATTACATGTGGAATGACTTTTCTGTGCCACTATTTCTCTATACCGCCACATTGTATCCCAAGAGAATATCTTCATGGAGTAGAAAATCTGAGTAATGAGAGATACCGGGAGTGTCTTATAGAGACAAAATGACATTCAAAGAACAGGTGGATGGACATTGTTACAAAAGCAATTATATCATCCTGGACGATGGAATCCTCTTTCCTCATAAAAAATATGCATAAGAAGTAGTGGCAGGAAATCGATTCAAAGACAAAGATTAAAACAAAGATTGCATTTGGTTCTTAGTTAATGAATATAACAAACTCCTCAACTAAATTATTTCTGAATCGAATTGAATTATTTGAAAATCTGTTCTGTTCATTGTTTTGGTGTTGTTTATGCATATCCATCCACAAATGCAAGCTCCTTTTCACAGGAAAACAACTACAACAACAATAACAAAACAACATAGTTTAAAAGAGAAACTCATTTATAAGTGATTAAGCCCTAGAACTCCACCAATCACTGGAGAAGCTGCTGAAACTCTCTCTGGGTCAGAGGGACTGGAGAGTGATACATTTTATACTTCCTTCCCCTTGAAAGCACAGGTCAGAGCAGAGTGTGGTCACCAACCCCAGCCTGCAGCTTCAGATGAGCCTTGGGTCTTCCAGGCCACACCAGCCCTGGTGATGCTAGACACAGGGGGAGAAAAAACAACAACAACAACAAAAAAAAAAAAAAAAACAAAAACAAAAACAAAAAAAGAACCCTACAGTTTTAAAGAATAACTAGCATAAAAAAGATCCAGCCCTAGAATTATGCCAAATGGTGAAGAAGCTGATGGAACCCTGTGCCAGTGGGAGGGGATGATAGATGAGGTTAATGCTCTCCCCCCCTTGATAGCACAGACCTGTGCAGTCCAGGTGCTTCCTCAGTGAGCCCAGACCACTAGATTATAACAGTCCCAGCCATCCCATCAAGATAGCCACAGGGTGGTGCACACTGGGACACACCTGGAGTGCTCACTACAGCTCCAAACTTCATGTCAAGGTGACACTCCTGCAAAGCACTTTGGAACATTCCTAACACAACTTAGTCTTCAGATAGCTTGCTAGGGCATCCCAGGTGTAGATCACTCTGGCACCTGCCGGCTAATGTCTGGTTTGGATTGGGCCATGTTGCCAAGGTGCCCTTGTATGGATTACCCCAGGAAGACCCAGTCCATGCCTGTATTAGTTCCAGCCACCCCATTAGGGAAGCCTTCACATAGAGCACTCTGGCATGCCCTCACCTGCACTGTCTTTAGTTCTAGTTGCTGGACTAGGGCAAAAACTGCACTGAGGACACCAGTGCAGTCCAGCTAGTACCCAGTTCAACTTTAGTTGTCCTGACAAGGCACCCTCAATGTGGAGAGCCCCAAGACGCCCATATTGCAACCACTTCAGCTTCAGCTTACTGCCAGGCACATTTTGCACAAAGAACCCAAGGACAACACTGGCCCAGATCCAGTTTACATTTTGCTATCCTGCCATGGCACCCAAGAACACCACATCCTGTACCCTGTCTCAGAGTAGCCACCCCTCCAAAGCACCATCTGTGTGGAGAGTCCCAGAATACCCCAGTTTACATTGACTTCAGCTTCAGCTATCCTTCCAAAGTGCCTTAAGTACATAGAAGGCTTGGAGACCCCAGATGGCAACCACGTTAGTTTCAGCTATCCTGCCAGGACACCCTGTGCACAGAGAACCCCAGGACCTCCTGGCCTGCACACTGCCTCAATTCCAGCCCATCTACCAGGGCTTCTCTTGCATGGAGCACTCCAGGACACCCTGGTTTGCAATCACTTCATCTTCACCTGTTCTGACAGAGTGGCTTCAATGTAAAGAACCCTGGGATACTTGGTCTGTATCCCTTCAGTTTCAGCTGTTCTGGCAGGGTGCCCACTATATGGAAAGTGCTGGGACCTCCCAGCATGGACCTTGCTTCAAATACAGCTGAAATGCCAAAGCGCCCTCTTCCTGTAGAGCTTTTAGACACACCAGATTTCACCCTCTGACTTTAGTTGTCCTGTTGGGAGACCCAATACATGGAGAGCTCAGAAACTCCATTGAGCTGTGTACATTTTGGTGTCCACTGTGTGAAGAACTCTGGGACCCCAGCCCACCCATGATGGTCACAGATCCAGCCAGTCAGCAGAAGTCATCAAACACAACAGTCCATATAGGGAATAATCAGACACAAGACCATTTTTTCAAGTTTAGGACAAGAAGCTATTCTGCTTAATCCATAGAAACAAGCATGAATTCAGTCAAAATGGGTAGACAGGAGAATATGTTCCAAAATAAGGAATAAGACAAAACCTCAACAAATAAACAAAATAAAAATAAAAAAAGCAAAATATCTGACAAAGAGTTTAAAGAAATGTCCCTATAGATGCTCATTGGGCTGGAGATTAAAGTGGAAGAATTCAGTGAGATCTTCATAGAGACATAGAAATATTAAAAGGAACTAGTCAGTGTTGAATGATGCATAATAAGATTTAAAATACACTAAAGGGAAATAACAGTACATTGCTAGATGCAGAGACATGTGTCAGCAATCTGGAAAAGAGGTAAAAGAAAGCACCCAAGCTGAAGATCAGAGAAAAGAACTTTAAAATGTGAGAATAGGTTAGTGGAATTCTTGGACAATATCAAGGAAATATTTGGCATTATAAGGGTCCCAGAAGAAAAAAATAGAAAAAGAAAGGGCCAGAAAACTTATTTAAAAAAATAATAACTGAAACATTCTCTAAGCTAGAGAACAAATGGGCATCTATACAAGAAAGTTCCAAACAAAATGAACCCAAGAAGGTCCACACCATGACAAATAATAAGAAAAATGTGAATGATTAAAGATAAATAAAGAACTTTAAATGCAACAAGAAAGCAAAAAGTTATATAAAAATGTTATATACAAACAAAGACAACCCAACATGTGCCCTTTTTAATGCCCATCACCCCTCTCCTCCCTTCCTCATACCCCTCACTCTCAGTTTATTCTTAGTCTTTAGAGTCTCTTATGTTTTATCTCCCTCCCTCTCTGTGTCTTTTTTTCCTTTCCCCTCTTCCCCTCCCCCTGGTTTTTGCTTAGTCTCACAAAGTCCACCTATGCGTGGAAACATATGGTATCTGTCTTTTTCTGACTGACTTATTTCACTTAACATAATACCCTCCAGTTCCATCCATGTTGCTACACATGGCCAGATTTCATTTTTTCTCATTGCCACATGTAGTCCATTGTATATAAGTACCATAACTTCTTTATCCATTCGTCAGTTGATGGGCACTTGGTCTCTTTCCATGATTTGGCTATTGTCAAAAGTGCTGCTATGTACATTGGGGTACACGTGCTCCTATGCATCAGCCTTCCTGTGTCTCTGGGGTAGATTCCTAGCAATGCTATTGCTGGATCATAGGGTAGCTCTATTTTCATTTTTTGAGGAACCTCCACACCGTTTTCCAGAGTGGCTGCACCAGTTTACATTCCCACCAACAGTGTAGGAGGGTGCCTGCTTCTCCACATCCTCGCCAGCATCTATAGTTACCTGATTTGTTCATTTTAGCCACTCTGACTGGTGTGAGGTGGTATCCAGTGTGGTTTTGATTTGTATTTCCCTGATGATGAGTGACATTGAGCATCGTTTCTTGTCTGTTGGCCATCTGAATGTCCTCTTTGGAGAAGTGTCTATTCATATCTTCCGCCCATTTCTTCACTGGTTGTTTGTTTTTCAGGTGTGGAGTTTGGTGAGTTCTTTATAGATTTTAGATTTAGTCCTTTATCCGATATGTCATTTGCGATGATCTTTTCCCATTCCGTTGGTTGCCTATTCGTTTTGTTGGTTGTTTCTTTTGCTGTGCAGAAGCTTTTTATCGTGATGAGGTCCCAATAGTTCATCTTTGCTTTTAATTCCCTTGCCTTGGAGACGTGTCAAGTAAGAAATTGGTGCGTCTTAGGTCAAAGAGGCTTTTTCCCCTGCTTTCTTCTCTAGGATTTTGACAGTTTCCTGTCTCACATTCAGATCTTTTATCCATTTAGAATTTATTTTTGTGAGTGGTGTAAGAAAGTGGTCTAGTTTCATTCTTTTGCATGTTGCTGTCCAATTCTCCCAGCGCCATTTGTTAAAGAGGCTGTCTTTTTTCCATTGGGATACATTTTCCCGCTTTGTCAAAGATTAGTTGGCCATATACTTGCGGGTCCATTTCTGAGTTTTCTATCCTATTCCATTGGTCTATGTGTCTGTTTTTGTGCCAAAACCATACAGTCTTGATGACCACCGCTTTGTAGTAGAGGTTAAAGTCTGGGATTGTGATGCCTCCCGCCTTGGTTTTATTCTTCAGTATTATTTTGGCTATTCGAGGTCTTTTGGTGGTTCCATACAAATTTTAGGATTGTTTGCTCTAGCTTTGAGAAGAATGCTGGTGCAATTTTGATTGAGATTGCATTGAATGTGTAGATTGCTTTGGGTAGTATTGCCATTTTGACGATATTTATTCTTCCAATCCATGAGCATGGGATGTTTTTCCATTTCCTTGTGTCTTCCTCAATTTCCTTCATAGGTTTTTTATAGTTTTCAGTGTAGAGGTCTTTCACATCTTTGGTTAGGTTTATTCCTAAGTATTTTATGGTTGTTGGTGCAATTGTGAAAGGGATTAGCTTATTTCTCTTTCTGCTGCTTCATTGTTGGTGTATAGAAATGCCACGGATTTCTGTACATTGATTTTGTATCCTGCAACTTTGCTGAAATCATGAATCAGTTCTAGTAGGCTTTTGGTGGATTCTGTCGGGTTTTCCATGTAAAGTATCATGTCATCTGCAAAAAGTGAAAGTTTGACTTCCTCCTGCCAATCTTGATGCCTTTTATTTTGTTTTGTTGTCTGAATGCTGATGCTAAGACTTCCAACACTATGTTAAATAGCAGTGGCGAGAGTGTACACCCCTGTCGTGTTCCTGATCTCAGGGGGAAGGCTTTCATTTTTTCCCCATTGAGGATATTAGCTGTGGGCTTTTCATATATGGCTTTTATGATGTTTAAGTATGTTCCTTCTATCCGACTTTCTCGAGAGTTTTTATTAAGAAAGGGTGCTGTAATTTGTCAAATGCTTTTTCTGCATCTATTGACAGGATCATATGGTTCTTATCTTTTCTTTGTTGATGTGATGTATCACGTTGATTGATTTGCGAATATTGAACCAGCCCTGCAACCCAGGGATGAATCCTACTTGATCATGGTGGATAATTCTCTTTATATGCTGTTAGATTCGATTTGCTAGTATCTTGTTGAAAATTTTTGCATCCATATTCATCAGGGATATTGGCCTGTAATTTTCTTTCTTTGCTGGGTCTCTATCTGGTTTAAGATCAAATTGATGCTGGCTTCATAGAATGAGTCCGGGAGTTTTCCTTCCGTTTCAGTTTTTTGGAACAGCTTGAGGAGTATAGGAATTAACTCTGTTTTAAATGTCTGGTAAAATTCCGCAGGAAAGCCATCTGGTCCAGGGCTTTTATTTTCTGCGAGGTTTGTAATAAGTGATTCTATTTCTTCACTGGTTATGGGTCTGTTCAAATTTTCTATTTCTTCCCGTTTGAGTTTTTTTAGCGTGTGGCTGTTAGGAAGCTGTCCATTTCTTCTAGATTGCCAAGTTTGGTGGCATATAATTTTTCATAGTATTCTCTGATGATTGCTTGTATATCTGAGGGATTGGTTGTAAATTCTCCCTTTTCATTCACGATTTATCTATTTGAGTTCTCTCTCTTTTCTTTTTGAGAAGCCTGGCTAGAGGTTGTCTATTTTGTTTATTTTTTCAAAGAACCAGCTTTGGTTTCATTGATCTCCTCCACTACCTTTTCTGTCTCCGTATGGTTAATTTGAGCTCTGATCTTTGTTATTTCTCCCTTTGTGCTAGGTTTCGGCTGTCTTAGCTGTTCTGCTTCTAGTTCCTTTAGGCGTGCAGTTAGAATTTGTGTTATTGATTTTTTCTTGTTTCTTGAGATGGGCCTGGATTGCAATATATTTCCCTCTCAGGACTGCCTTTGCTGCATCCCAGAGCGTTTGGATTGTTGTATTTTCATTTTCATTTGTTTCCATGTATTTTTTAATTTCTTCTCTGATGGCTTGGTTGACCCAGTCATCTTTTAGTAGGTTATTTCTTAGCCGCCATGTTCTTGGATATTTTCCAGGCTTTCTCCTGTGGTTGATTTCAAGTTTCAAAGCATTGTGGTCTGACAGTGTACACGGTATGATCCCAATTCTTTTATATTTATTCAGAGCTTCCCTGTGCCCCAGAATGTGGTCTATCTTGGAAAATGTACTGTGTCCAGTTGAGAAGAACGTAAATTCCTTTGCTTCTGGATGAAGGACCCTAAAGATGTCTGTGAGGCCCATGTGTTCTAATGTGTGGTTCAGGGCTATTGTTTCTGCAGAGATTTTCTGTTTTGTGGATCTATCCAATGCTGAGAGTGGAGTGTTGAGATCCCCTACTATTAGGACATTTTTATCGATGAGGTTGCTAATGTTTGTATTTAGTTGTTTTACAAATTTGGGTGCCCCCAAATTCGGTGCGTAGATATTTACAATTGTTAGCTCTTCCTGCTTGGATGGTCCCCTGAAACTATTATGTAACGTCCTTCTTCATCTCTTATTACATCGTTCATTTTAAAGTCTGATTTGTCTGATATAAGTGGTGGCTACTCCGGCTTTCTTCTGACTTCCAGTAGCATGGTAGATAATTCTCCATCCCCTCACTTTCAATCTGAAGTTGTCTTCAGGTTTAAGATGAGTTTCTTGAAGACAGCAAATAGATGGGTCTTGTTTTTTAATCCATTCTGTTATCCTGTGTCTTTTGATTGGCGCATTTAGTCCATTTACATTCAGTGTTAATCTTGAAAACTGATGGGCTTACAGTCACTGTATTATCTGTAAGTTTCATGTTGTAAGGCTGTCCCTGGAAGTTTGTGTTCTTTGCAACCTTGCCTTCATAGAGTGCTCCTCAGGATCTCTTGCAGTGCCGGCTTATTTGTGATAAATTCTTTCAGTTTTCATTTGTTGGGAAAAACCTTGATCTCTCCTTCTATTCTGAATGACAGGCTAGTCGGATACACAATTCTTGGTTGCATGTCCTTCTTGCTCATCACATTGAAGATATCCTGCCATTCCTTTCTGGCTTGCCAAGTTTCTGTAGATAAGTCTGCTACTACCCTCATATATCTTCCTTTGTATGTTAGGGTTCTTTTGTCCCTAGCTGCTTTCAGGAATCTCTCCCTATCTTTGTATTTTGCCAGCTTCAGTATGATGTGCTGTGCAGAAGGCTATTCAAGTTACGTCTGAGGGGAGTTCTCTGTGCCTCTTGGATTTCCATGCCCATTTCCTTCCTCATGTTGGGGAAGTTCTCGGCAATGATTTGTTCAAGAACCCCTTCGACTCCTTTCTCTCTCTCTTCTTCCTCTGGAACTCCTATGATACGGATATTGTTTCTTTTGAGTGCATCACTCAGGTCTCTAATTCTCCTTTCCTGTTCCTGGATCAGCTTCTCTCTCTTTTTATCTGCTTCCTCTTTTTCAATGATTTTTGTCTTTTAATGCACTAACTCTTTCCTCTACCTCTTCTAGAATTGTTTTTAGTTCATCCCAAAGGTTTTGGACTGTTGTGTTTTCATTTTCATTAGTGTCTATGTAATTTTGATTTCTCCTTTGATTTCATGGTTGACCCATTTAATATTTCGTAGCATTTTATTTAACCTCCATTTATTTGTGGTCTTTCCAGATTTTATTTGTCTGGAAATAAGGACAAATAAACACGTTTTATAGTGATGTGTTCGAAAAGATTCATGAGTATGATTTCAACATTTCTTAATT
Organism: Paguma larvata; assembly: GCA_030068075.1. Lineage (NCBI taxonomy): Eukaryota > Metazoa > Chordata > Mammalia > Carnivora > Viverridae > Paguma > Paguma larvata. The sequence continues at coordinate 11,912 of JAINVK010000871.1, forward strand.
TGTTGAGGCTTTTTTTTGTGGGCTAATATGTGATCTCTTGTATAGAATGCTCCATGTGTGCTTGAAAATAATGTGTATTCTGCGCTCTTAGGATGAAAGGTTCTAAATATATATATTAAATATTTCTGGTCTACTGAATCCTTCAAAGCCACTGTTTTCTCTGTTGATCTTCTGATTGGAAGCTCTATTAATGTAAGTGTGGTATAAAGTTCTCTAGTATTATTTTATTACTAATGATTAATTCCTTTATGTTTGCTATTAACTATTTTATGTATTTGGAAGCTTCCTTCTTGGGAGCATAATATTTAAAATTGTTATGTTCTTGTTGGATTGTCTTCTTAATGATTATATAGTGTTCTTCTTTGGGTCTTGCTATAGTCCATTTAATGCCTATTTGTTTGAAACAAATATCATTACTCTGTCTTTATTTTGACATCCATTTGCATGATGAATGTCCATCCCCACATGTTCAATCTGCAGATGTTTTTAGTTCTGAAATGAGTCCTTTGTAGACTTCATATAGATCAGCATTTTCTTTTTTAATCCACTCTGTCACCCTCTGTCATTTTTTGGAGCATTTAGTTCATTTACATTCAAAGTGATTATTTATAGTATGTATTGGGGTGCTAGGTGGCTCAGCCATTAAGGATCCGACTTTGGCTCAGGTCATGATCTCACGGTTTGTGAGTTCGAGCCCTATGTTGGACTTGTGCTGACAGCTCAGAGCCTGGAGTCTACTTCAGATTCTGTGTCTCCTTCTCTCTCTGCTGCCCCTCCCCCACTTGTGCTCTCTCCCTCTCTCTCTCATAAATAAATAAACTTGACAAATTTTTGATATGTATATATTTATTGTTATTTTGTTACTGATTTTGTGGTTACTTTTGGAGTTTTCCTCTTATATTTTCTTCTCTTTCTCTCTGTCCTTATTTGCTGGTTTTCCTTATTGATATACTGTGTGCCTTACATTTTTTTTAATAACAAGTCAAATTTATTGGACTCAGACCAGGAAACCATAGGTCTGGGAGCCCTCTGTGTATTGGTCAATTTTCTTCTCTATGTTCTATTACGCTTTCTATAGCCCCATGAGTTGCCTTACTCTTTATTTTTTGCATATGTATTCCTGAGTTAATATTTGTGGTTACCATTTGGTTTATATATAATATCTTCTGCATTTAGCAGTCTATATTAAACTAAGGATCACTTAATTTAAACATTTATTTATATATTTTTTGAGAGATAGGGAAATAGAGAGAGTGTAGGTGCTTGAATGTGGGAGGGGCATAGAGAGAAGGAGAGAGAGAATCTTAAACAGACTCTCTGCCCAGTGCACAGCCCAACACTGGTCTTGATTTCACGATCATGAAGTCAGAATTTGGAAGCTTAACTGACTGAGCCACCCAAGCGCCCCAGGATCACTTAATTTTACTCATTCTTTACTCCTCTCCCTCCACAATCAGTTATTTGATGTCATAATTTACAGCCTTCTATTTTCTGAATTCTTTGACTGCTTTCTAGTTTTTTATTGCTTTTTGGTTTTTTACTTTCATAGTCTCACTTATGATGTTTTCTTGTCCACTCAAAGAATATTTAAATGTTAAATATTTTTGTAGCGCTGTTTAGTTTAGTGGTCACGATTTCCTTTAGGTTTTGTTTGTGAGAAACTATTTCTCCTTCATTCTAAATGATACCCTTGCTGGATGAAGTATTTTTATGTTATTTATTAATTGTTCTATGTACTTGGGTGCTTTCATGTTGAGTGCATAATTATTTACAATTTTTATATCCTCTTCTTGGATTGACCTTTTCCTATTTCATAGTTTCATTTTTTTATATTTTGTTACAGATTTCATTTTAAAATTTATTTTGTCCCATGTAAGTATTGCTGCTCCCTCTTTCTTTTGACAACCATTTGTGTGATAAATGTTCCGGTATCCTCTCACTTTCCTTTTTTTAAGAGATTATTTTTAAGTAACATCTACAACCAAGGTGGAGCTTGAACTCACAACCTTGAGAGTCAAGAGACATATGCTCCACTGACTGAGACAGCCAGGCGTCGCATCCCCTCACTTTCAATCTGCAGTTGGTAGATGTGAATTGAGTCTCTTGTAGGTAGAATATAGATGGGTCTTGTTTCTTTATCCATTCCTTCACCCCATGTCTTTGGATTGGAACATTTAATCCATTTATATTCAAAGTAATTGTTGATAGATAGGTATTTATTTCCATTTTGTTACTTGTTTTGTTATTGTTTGTAGACTTTATCTGATTTTTTTTCTTGCTGTTATTTATGGTTTTCTGGATTTCTCTAGTGACATACTTGGGTTCCCTTCTCTTTTTCCTTTACATATTTATTTCTGGTTTTGGATTTGTGATTATCATTAGGTTTGTATATGACAACTTCTGCATGTAGTAGTCTATATTAAGTTGAAGATCACTTAAGTTTGAACGCATTCTTTACTCCTCTACTCTCCATATTTTAGGGTATTTTTGTCATATTTTAAAACCTTTTATTTTGTGTATCCTTAACTGCTTGATTTTTACAGAGTTATTTATTTTCATACTCTTGTTAATGGTCTTTCCTTTTCATTCAAAAAGTCTTTTTTAATATTCCTGGTAGGGCTAGATTAGTGGTCATAAACTCATTTAGTTTTTGTTCTTCTGAGAAACTGTCTTCCCTACAATTCTCAATGTTATCCTTGCTGGACAGAATATTTCTTACTGCAGATTTTTCCCTTTCGGCACTTTGAAAATAGCATGTAACTTCCTTCTGGCCTGCAAATTTTCTGCTGAAAAATTCCACTGATACTCTTATAGTGTTTCCTTTGTATGTAACTGTCTTCTCTCTTGTAACCTTTAAAACTCTTTATGACTTTATCCATTTTAATTATATGTGTCTTGATAAGGACCTATTTTGGTTGAATTTGTTAGGGAATATCTGTGCCTTTTATATTTGAGTCTCAGTTTCCCTCCCTAGATTCAAGAGGTTTTCAGCTATTTTCTCTTCAAACACATTTTCTGCCCCCACTTTCTCTCTCTTCTTTCTGGGATCCCTATAATGTGAACAGTATTATGCTTGATGGAATCATATAGTTCTCTAAGTGTACTCTCATTGTGCAATATTTGTTTTTCTCTAATTAGTTCAGTCTGAAACCTTTAAAATATTCCATCTTCTAGGTCACGGATATGTTCCTCTGTTTTCTGCATGCTACGATTTATTCCATCAGTTGTATTTTTAATTTTATTTTTTGAGTTCTTCGTATCTGATATGTTATTTCTTATCTCTTTTTTCAAGGGTCTCACTGTGGTCCTCTACCCCTTTCTGAAGTATAGTGCTTATTTTATGATCATTACTTTAAACGCTGCATCAGGAATACTACTTCTTTCCCTTTCATTTAGATATCCTACAGTGATTTTATCCTGTTCTTTCATTTGGGACATATTCTTTGTCTACTCATTTTCTCTACCTCTCTCTGTGTATGTTTCTGGGTTAGGAAAATCATGTTTCTGTTCTTGAAAGTAGTGGTTTTATTAATAAGGGATCCTGTAGTCCCATACAGTGCAGTGTCCCCCGTTCAGCAAGAAATTGCACTTCAGTGGAGTCCTCTATGTATGTTGCTTGTATCTTATTGTGTATGAGTCACTTTTCCTTTCAGTCCAGACATCTGCACTGAGTCTTTGCCTGTTACAGGTTGTGTTTGCTCTCTGTGATGTTACTGAGATCCAGGCAGGCAAACTTTAATAGGGCATGACAGCAGAAGTGCTCAGGAGTGGGTGGTGGTTTTAACAAAACTTTCACTGAACCTAGGCAGAAACCCCACAACCTGGTAGCTGGCTGGATCTTAGCACATGGTGGCGGTGTTGGTGACCAGTGACATGGGGTGTCTGTGAGGGTGTCAGCAGGGCAGGCACATGCATGACATTATCAAAATTTGCATTGAGATGCTAGGCCTAGGACAGAGCCCCCTAACTGTAGTGGCTGTGGGGGCATAGTGCATACACGCAGCAGCTGGGTGAAGGTTATCTGGAGTTAACAAAATTTTCATGGAACCTAGGACCAAGGACAGCATGTTTGGAGTGAGCATAGCTTCAGAAGAGCACCTGGATGGGTTCCTTGCTGGCAGGTTAAATAGTGTCTGTGTAGTGTTGCCTCATACAGGTGGCTATGCGTTTATGCAGTGGGCAGGGTAGGTAAATTGTGCCTAAACTCCTTTAATCCCCGTGAAGTCTCCCAACATGCTCTGAAGTTAGTATAAACAGATTTTCCTCCCATTGTGCAAGATGTTGTTTCCATGTTGCCTCTCCTTGGGTTATTGTCTTTCTAAGGATGGGGGGTCAGCTATTATTCACCCTTCTGGTTCACCTAGTGCTGAGTCAAGTGACGTTTAAAGCTCCAGACTCTAATTTCCATTGGCCATACAAGCTCATTGTATTCAGCCCCTGTGGTTTTAATGGCCAGATGTTATGGGATTGATTTTCCTTCTGTGGGCTCCCTGGTGCTTTTTGCTCTCCATGACAAGAGCTTCCTCCCTCCTGTGGACAGCTCCTGATCACGGTTTCTGTTTTCCTAACCTCTCAGATGCAGCTCCTTTTTTACATTTAGTCATGTAGTTGGTTCTGGCAGTCTTCAGATCACTTTCTGGATATTTCTTTGGATGTGATTGATATCTAGCTATAAACATGGGACAAGATAAGCTTAGGATCCTCCTATTCTGCCACTTTGCATTTCCCCAGCTCATTCATTTTTATGTAATTAATCTGTGTTCTGCTTGATTGTTGGTGAAGAGGCCATATACAAAGACCCACAACCAATATCATCCTCAATGGTGAAAGCCTAAGAGCTTTCCCCCTAGGGTCAGGAACACAACAGGGATGCCCACTGTCACCATTGTTATTCAACATAGTGACTGAAGTCCTAGGCTCAGCAATCAGGCAATGAAAATAAATAAAAACCATCTAAATCTGCAAGGAGGAAGTCAAACATTAACTCTTTGCAGACAACATGATACTCTATGTGAAAAGCCCAAAAGACTTCACCAAAAAACTGCTAGAACTGATATATGAATTCAGCAAAGTCACAGGTATAAAATCAATGTACAATGGTGCATTTCTATACACCAATAATGAAGCAGCAGAAAGAGACATCAAAGAATGGATCCTATTTACAATTGCACCCCCAAAAATAAAATGTATAGGAATAAACTTAACCAAAGAGGAGAAAAAAATCTATACACTGAAAACTATATAAAGCTTATGAAAAAAAATGGAAGAAGATACAAACAAATCAAAAAAACATTCCGTGGTCATGGATTGAAAGAACAAATATAGTTAAAGGGTTGATACCACCCAAAGCAATCTACATATTCAAAGCCATCTCTCTCAAAATAACACCATCATTCTTCACAGAGATAGAACAAACAATTCTAAAATATGTAAGGTGCCAGAAAAGACTCTGAATAGCCAAAGTAAGGTTAAAAAGAAAACCAAAAGAATCACAATTCTGGATTTCAAGCTGTATTACAAAGCTGTAATAATCAAGACTGTATGGTACTGGCACAAAAACAGACACGTAACTCAATGGAACAGAATAGAGAACACATAAATGGACCACAAATACTCCTCAACAAAGCAGGAAAGAATATCCAGTGGGAAAAAAGACACTCACCTCAGGAAATGATGTTGGGAAAACTGGACAGCAACATGAAGAATGAACTCTGATCACTCTCTCACCATACACAAAAATAAACAAAATGGATGAAAGGCCTAAAAATAAGACAGGGAAGCATCAAAATCCTAAAGGAGAAAAAAGACAACAATGTCTTGGACCTTGACTATAGAAACTTCTTACTCAACACGTCTCTGGAGGCAAAGGAAACAAAAACAAAAATGAACTATTGGGACCTCATAAAAACATTCTGCAAAGTGAAGGAAACAATCAGAAAAACTAAAAGGTAACCAATGGAATGAGAGAAGATATTTGCAAATCACATATCAGATAAAGAGTTAATATCCAAAATCTATGAATAACTTATGAACCTCAACACCCTAAAACCCAATAATCCAGTGAAGAATTGGGCAAAATATGTGAATAAACACTTTTCCAAAAAAAAGACATCCAGATGACTAACAGAAACATGAAAAGATGCTCAACCTCACTCCTCATCAGGGAAATACAAATCAAAAACTCAGTGAAATACCAACTCGTGACTGTCAGAATGGCTAAAATTAACAATTCAGGCAAAAACAGATGTTGGTGAGGGTATGGAGAAAGGGGATCGCTTTTGTATTGGTGGTGGGTATGCGAACTGGAAAACAGCCACTCTGGAAAACAGAATGGATGTTCCTCAAAAAATTAAAAAGTAGAACTATCCCATGATCCAGCAATTGCACATCCAAAGGATACAAAAGTGCTGATTTGAAGGGGCACATGCATCGCAGTGTTTATAGCAGCACTTTAGACAATAGCAACAGTATGGAAAGGGCCCAAATGTCCATGAACTGATGAATGGATAAAGAAGATGTAGTGTATATATGACATCATCTTTACAATGAAACTTGGTAATCAAAAAGAATAAAATATTGCCATTTGCTGAAACATGGATGGAATTAAAGAGTATTATGCTAAGCGAAATAAGACAGAGAAAGACAAATATCATATTATTTCACTCATATGTGAAGTTTAAGAAACAAAATAGACGAGGGGCACCTGGGTGGCTCAGTCATATAGTGTTCAACTTCGGCTCAGGTCATGATCTCACAGTTTGTGAGCTCAAACCCTGCATTGGGCTCTGTGCTGACAGCTTAGAGCCTGAAACCTGCTTCAGAATATGTCTCTCTCTCTCTCTCTCTCTCTCTCTCTCTGCATCTCCTTCACTATCTCTGTCTCCATCCCTCCCCCTCTATCTCTCTCAAAAATAAATGAACCTTAAAAATTAAAAATAAAAGAAACAAAACAGGTGAACTTTGGAGAAGGGAAGCAAAAATAAGATAAAAACAGATAGGGAGAGAAACCAAAAGAGACCTCAAGTATAGAGAACAAACTGAGGGTTGCTGGAGGGGTGATGTCTGGAGAGATGGGCTAAATGGGTGATGGGCATTAAGGAAGGCACTTGTTGGGATGACCACTGGGTGATAAACATATGTGATGAATCACAAAAATCTATTCCTGAAATCATTATTACGCTATATGTTAACTAACATAAATAAATAAAGAAAGAAAGAAATAAGTAAATTTTTTGAAACTATTTTTAAATAAATTTTAAAAAACATTTAAAAAGTTATTTTATAAACTATAATCCCTATTACATCAATCTAATTCACTTGTTATTAATAATTATGTAGTTGGGTTCAACATTGCATTATAATAAGATCCAGAATTCACCTCCTCCCAAGGTCACAACAAATCTATAACTATATATGGAATGAGAGACACTAAAAAATTGGAAAAATAGATCCTTCAAAACAACATATAATTGTACAACATTGAGATGAAAAGGAGGCAAATACACAGACACCCCAGTAAGTAAAACATACCTTAGGTATGGCAAGTCACAATTAAGGATGTATCAAATGTACAGAATGTTCCCCTAAGGAGTGAAAGATTCAAACTTGCCATCAAGCAGACCAACCCTTTGATACTGCATGACATAGCTGAGTCCCTAAAACACTGGGCTGTGAAAATATATTATGATTAGTATAAGGAAGGATTTATTATTATAAATCTGGAAGTACTGGAAAACCCACTCTTAAAGGGCTTACACATAGGCTCACTCGACCCAGAAACCAGAACAACAAATTTGAAAGTATATAGACCAAAGATAAAGGATATGCATTTACTAACCTTAAGAAGTCTGCCAGAGAAGCAGAAAACAGAAAAGACTTTCCTTGGGGCCTGGGATATATATATATATGGCTGTATATATATATATATATATATATATATATATATATATATATATATATATAGGCCAGAGAAATCTAAATAAGATAAACTCTAAGAGATCTACATCAAAACATGTTATAATTAAAATGGTAAAATTTGAGAATAAAGACAGAATCCTAAAAGCAGCATATATATAAAATATATATAATATATATATTATATATAAGACATTTTATATATATATATTTTTTAATCTCAGTGTACATCACTATCGCTATATATATATATATATATAATATATATATACACACAATATATAAAATATATTATATATATATATATTTTAATCTCAGTGTACATCACTATATATATATACAATATATAAAATATTATATTATATATATTTTATATATTTTAATCTCAGTGTACATCACTATCAGCATTGATCAATACCATTTTATAAGTCTTCTTATTTCCTGCCTGTTCCAGTACACATGACCTACAGAGTGCCCTACCCACCAACACACCAAAACAACCATGCCTCACCATTGGGCTAGTAACCAGCTCCACTCCTCAATGTGCCATAGCACGTTAAATGAACATAGTTAGAAGATAGTTAAAGGACATAGAAAATATATGAAAGTACCAAACAGAAGTTATAACTGAAATGACAAATACACCACAATGGTCTAACAGCAAACTGGATAAAATAGAATACTAAATCAGTGAACTGGAAGACAAAACAATGAAACCTGGACACAGCAGGAAAAAAAAATCAACAACAACCACCACCACAAACGTGAGGTATAAGGAAAGATGCCTTAAGGGAAAACTGGGATAACATCAAGGAGAATAAAATTATAGGGATGCCAGAAAACAAAGGGAAAGAGAAAGGAAAAGGAAAAAAAAATTGAAGAAATGATGAATGAAAACTTCTCTAATGTAAGGAAGGAATCAGGCATTCAAATCCAGGAAGCCCAGAGAAATCTAAATAAGATAAACTCTAAGAGATCCACATCAAAACATGTTATAATTAAAATGGTAAAAGTTGAGAATGAAGACAGAATCCTAAAAGCAGCATGGAAATAAAAAAAAACCTTACATACATAGGAAACCACATAAGCCTCTTAGAATTTTGTCTGCAGAAACTACAGGCTGAAGTGAGATACATGACATATTCAAAATGCTGTGGGAAAAAAAACAAAAGAAAACAAGCAAACAAACAAAATTTTTAACCAAAAACTTTTCAGATAAGCAAAAAGTAAAGGAGTTTATCACCACTATATTGGATTCACAAGAAATGTTAAGAAAACTGCATTAAGGAGAAAAACAATTAGCACTAATGAATGTAAGGAAACATGAAAATGTGAAAAAACAAACTCACTTGAAAAAGTAAATATATAACAAAGTTAAAAGGTCAATATTTAGCAAGGATGTAAGTCAAAAGACAAATTAACTAAAATTACAATAATTAGTTAAGGGAAGCATAAAATAAAAAAGATGTAAATGTATCATCAAAGATCTAAAATGTGTAAGGGGAAGTAAAGACTAAAGCTTTGAAATGCATGCAAATTAAATTGTTATCAACTTAAAACAGACTGCCATTTATATAGGATATTTTATATAAACTTCATAGTAACCATAAGGAAAATAAAACTTATAATAAATACACAAATGAAAATGAAAAATAAATCTCAACATAATACTAATGAAAGTCATCAAACCACAAAGGAAGAGAGAAAAGAAGAAAGAGACAGAGAGAAACTTCAAAAACAGCCAGGAAAACAAGAGCAGCATCACAATAAGTATTAACGTATCAATAATTACTTTAAATGTAAATGAACTAATTTTGACAGTCAAAAGGAGTAGAATGGCTGGAAGGATAAAAAAACAAAAAACAAAACAAAACCAAAAACAAAACCAAAAATAATATCCATCTATCTGCTGCTTACCAGAGACTCATCAGAAGTAAGGATGTACACAGACTGAAAGTGAAAGAATGGAAAAAGACACTCCATGCAAATGAGAATAATAATAATAAAAAGAAAAACACAAAGAAAAACTGTAGTGGTTACAGTGATACCAGACGGAATAAATTTTCAAATTGAAAATGGAATAAAAGACAAAGCCTGGCGTTATACAATGAGAAGTGCGTTAATCCAGTAGGCAGATATAACATTGATAAGTATCCATGCATCCAACATAGGGACATCACAATATATAGAGCAAACATTAAAAGATTTAAAGTGAGAAATTGAAAATATAATAATACTAAGAGACTTTTATTTCCCACTTTTATGAATAGATAAATCATTAAGAAAAAAGTAATCAGGAAACATCAGCCCTATTTAAAGACACATTAGATGAGATGGACTTAATAAATATATGAAGAACATGACATCCTAAAGCAGAATACACATTATTTTGCAATGCATGTGACATATTCTCCAGGATAGATTATATATTGGGTCACAAAATATGTAATAGTAAAATCAAAATTAAAATCATATGAAATAATTTTCTAACCATAAAGGTATTAAACTAGAAATAATTTAAAGAAGGAAATGGGTCCTCTTGAATAATCCTTTTCCCTTCTGAAAAAATAAAAATAAGAAGAAAATGGGAAAACCACAACAATGTAAGAATTGATCAATATGCTACTAAATAACAAATGGGTCATCCAAAAACTCAAAGCAAATATTAAAGCATATCTAGGGAAAAAATGAAAACAGAAATATAGGATACCAAAATCTACAGAATGCAGCAAAAGCAGTTCCCAGAAAGAAGTTCATAGCAATATAGGCTTACCTTAAGAAAGAAAAAGACTAAGACAATCTAACTTTACAACTTAAAGAACTAGAAACTGAATTAACAAAGCATCAGGTTAGTAGAAATAAGAAATATAAAGATCAGAGTAGAAATAGATGAAGTAGAGACTTAAAGGACAATAGAAAAAATCAATAAAAAATAAGAGTTGGTTTTGTGAAAAGACAAACAAAACTGACAACCCTTAATTAACCAAAAAAGCAAAAATTAAAAAGAGGAATAAATAAATGAAAAATGAAAGAGTTGTGCCTAGGTGGATCAGTTAAGCGTCCAACTTTGACTCAGGTCATGACCTCATGGTTCTTGGTTTTGAGTCCTGAATCAAGCTCTGTGCTGACAGCTCAGAGCCTGGTGTCTGCTTTGGATTCTATGTCTACCATTCTCACCTCCACTGCTTCTTGCTCTGTCTCTCTGTCTCTCTCTTTCAAAAATAAATAAACATTAAAAAACAATTAAATAATGTTTTAAGAAATGAAAGAGAATTTACAACTAACATTACAGAAATGAAAAGAATAAAAAGAAAACTACCATGAACAATTATATCCCTGCAAGTTGGACAACTTAGAAAAATGTATAAATTTCTGGAAACATAATTTTGTAAATGTGAATCATAAAGAAAATAGAAAGCTCTGAATGGATTGATTATCTGTTAGGATTTTTTGTAAATCAAAAATCACCAAAGTATGTCTAGGAACAGATGGCTTCAATGGTGAATTCTACTAAACATTCGACGATTTAATTACCTATCCTTATCAAACTTTTCAAAAAAATTGAAGAGGTGGGAAAGCTTCAAATACAGGTTATGATGTCAGAATTACCATGACGCCAAAATCGGACAAGGACACCACACAGCAAATTACAGGCCCAAAACCTTGAGGAATATAAATGAAAAAGAAAAAATCTCAACAAAAAGTAAATCAAATTTCACAATACATTGAAAGGATAATATTCCATGATCAAGTGAGATTTATTCTAGGGATGCAAGAATGGTTCAACATCTACAAATCAATTCAGCATAATACAACACTTTACCAAAATGAAAGATCAGAATCATATGATTATCTTTATAGATGCAGAAAACATTCGACAAGATCTATTTTATTAGTCAAGAGTGAAAAGCTGAAAACTTTTTCTTAAGGAACAGAAACAAAGCAAGGATGCCCACTTCCACCACTTTTATTAAGCATAGTATTTAAAATCCTAGTCACAACAATTGGGGGAAAAAGAGTAATAAATATCATCCAAATCAGAAAAAAGTAAAACTGTCACTATTTGTGAATGACATAACACTATACATAGAACACCCTAAAGACTCTACCAAAACAAAGCAAACAAACAAAACAAAACATTGTTACAACTAATAAGTAAATTCGTAAATTTGGAGAAAGAACATTAATGTATAGAAATCTATGGCATTTAAAAACACAGATAATGAAACAAACAAGAGATTAATAACACCATTTATAATTACATAAAATAAACATAAAATCCTTACAAGTAAATTTACCAAATGAGGAGAAAGACCTATTGAAAGAAACTCAAGGAGTCAAATAAATAGAATGATATTCAATGCTGATGGATTGAGAAATTAGTATTGCTAAAATGTCCATACTATCCAAAACAATATAAAAATTCAACACAATCCCTATCAAAATTCCAACAGCATTTTTCACAAAATTAGAATAAATAATGCTAAAATAAGTATAGAACCAGAAAAAAAATGGCCGAGCCAATCTTGAGAAAGAACAAAGCTGGTAGCATAATACTCCCTGATTTCAAACTATCACAAAGCTATAATCATCAAAACATTATGGTATTGGTACATGTACGGACACATCAATCAATGAAATAGAATTAAAAGGTCAGAAATAATCCCAGAAATATATGGGTAATTAATCTACAGTAAAAGAGCCAAGACTAGGGATATATAATGAGGAAAAGATATTCTCTCAATAAATGGTGCTGAGTAAACTGGACAGCCACATTCCAAAAGAAAGAGAGAGAGGGAAAGAGAAAGTGACAAACTAGACTGATATTTTGAAATTAACTGAAAAAGGATCACATAATTGTATGTAAGACCTGAAACCATAATATTAAAAAAAAAATAGGGTGTAAACTCTTTGACATGTGTCTTCATGATGTCTTGGTAGATTTGTCTCCAAATGCAAGTGACACAAAACAAAAATAAACTGTTATGAATACACTAAACTAAAAAGCTCTGCACAACAAAAGAAACCATTATTAAATGAAGACAAAACCTGCTAAAAATGAGAACAAATTTGAAACTATACATCTGAAAAGGGTTTGTTATCCAAACTATACAAAGGACTCATACTACTCAACAACAATAACAAAATAAATAATCCAATTAAAAAAGGGCACAGAACGTGAATAGAGATTTTCCAAAGAGGACATACAGATGGCAAACAGACACATGAAAAGATGTTCAACATCAGTCATCAGGAAAGTGCAAATTAAACCCACAATGAGTTATCACTTTACACTTGTGAGAATGGTTAAAATGAAAAACACAAAAATAACAAGTGTTGGTGAATATGCAGAGAAAAGGGAATCTTCATGCACTGTTGGTGGGAATGCAAACTGATGTAGCCCCTGTGGAAAAGAATATGGAAGTTCCTCAAAACTTGTGAAATACAATTACCATATGATTCAGTAATTCCACTATTGGGTATTTACATAAAGAAAATGAAAACACTAATTCAAAAGATATATGCATCCTTATGTTTTCTGCAGCATTGTTTGCAACAGTCAGGGTATGAGAGCAACTCAAGTGTCTATCCATAGATGAATGAATAAAAAATAAGTGATGTATTTACGTATAAAGATATATATATAGGATATATATACACAAATAATGTATATATACACATTATATATTATATATACACATATATTTATATATAAAATATACAAACACATCTAAACCTATATAATGTATATATACAAATAATTTTATATTTACACAAATAATGTGTATATGTTTAAATAACAGAATATTACTCAAACTCTGAATTAGCACTGTGCTGACAGCTTGGAACCTGCTGAGAATTCTCCCTCTGTCTCTCTCTCTGTGTCCCTCCCCATCTCAGGAGAACACTCTATCTCTCCCAAAATAAATATATAAACTTAAAAGAATCCTTTAAAAGAAATTTTATAAATTTTGTAATACCATATGGGGGTAGAAAGATATCAAACATTTATAACATGCAGGTAAATATATACAAACATGAAAAAGATATAGAGAACTTATAGCTCTCATTCTATATCTGTTGCCATGGGTCTGTAAAACACACTATTACAATTTCTGGTTTGTCTAAAATAGTTAGCTCTTCTCTTTTTTTCCACTCAAACTTTAACTGAATTGTGTTCCTAACAAACAGGAAAATTTAAGGGGGCTTGTTTACCAATATTTGTAGAGGAGAATTTCTGGACTTTCCCTTGCCTGGGTAATGTAATCTTATGCAGGCTGTGGACCTAACTATAGGTGATTGATGGAGGAGACATCTAGTGGCTGTCTGGATGTTTCCATGACCATGCTAGTGTTCAAAACATCTAGTTTATTTCCAGTTAGGCTTTTTCTTTTCTATTTTGGGTACTTGCTTTTGGGGGGGGGTCTTCAATTACTTCAGAATCCTTGAGGCAAGGGTTGGCAAGGGGCCCAAAGTTCAAATGACTATAGAAACTAGAGTTGGGAAAGATCTGGTAGAAGTGGGCAGAAGGATGGAGACAGCATTGGCTCAATGGGGGATATGCCAAAGGATTCAAGGGAACTGAATGGATGCTCTAAGGTAGCAAAAAGGGAAACAGAAAGGGAAGCCATAGGAAGGAAGAAATCTCAGGTGAGCCATTTTGATAAGATATGTTAATATTTTAATACATTTGATAGCTTCTTTTCAGACTCAGATTAGAAAAGAAGCAGATTGAATTCCAAATTATTCTCAGCAACATCATGCCAAGAAGGAGGGGATGGTCAGAACTGGCAGAACATACAGTCAGCAGGGGTTCAAATAGGCGTTTAAGTCATTAGAGAGGTGACCATGTGTAGAACATGACCAAACTGGAAGAACAGAGAAACCTTAAAAAACTCCTATCAGAGTCTAAATATCACGTTCCAATTACTTTTCAATATCAGCTCCTGGCCACAAAATTCCCAAAATAAGAATAATCTTTCAAATATCTTATTATTAGTTTTCAACCAAAATAAACAGTAAATACTTGTTAAAGGATGAAAATCTTAAAAAAAAATTTTTTTGCTTTTTATTTTAAACAAAGATATACCAATCAAGAGACTCAAGACCAAAGTTAATAAGCCTTTTGTGATTTAATCACGGACTCAAGGGTGTCTCAAAAAAGCGTACAAAATATGCACCCTCTCAAGGTCCTGAATCACTCCCAAAGATAGCCAAAGAAAGACTTAAATAATCTCCCTGGAGCTTTCAATGGTCTTTAGGAAGTTACTGCAAATGGAGTATAAATCATGTTTATTTCTTGCCATACTGGGAGCTTCCAGCCTGACGGCGTTTCCTGCACATGTAGCAACCAACTACCTGTATGCATAGGCAGGTGGAAAGTCAGCCATGTTCTCAGGACACAAAGGAGCAATACGGATGCAGCAACTGTCCCTAGAAAAGGAAGGCTTAATAACGAATGGTATATCAAAAGCAATTTAATCAGAGTCAAAATCTAAAGAGGCATTTGAAAATGTTTTTATCCTATGACTCTGAATTTGGAAAAGAAGCAATAAAAAAGAGTTTTGTTTTGTTTTGTTTTGTTTTGTTTTGTTTTCCTTTCTGTCTCAACTGGGTACTACAGAGTTCCAGGAGAGCTGACTTTGATGACAATTCTCACTTTTTGCCAATCTCTGCCAATTTTTTCAGGATCCCTTCTGCATGCTCCAGAGCTAATTCAGTGTCCCAGTCATATCTGTTCAAATACTAGAAACTGTAGGGGAGAAAAAAAAATCTACCCTTTCAGTTCTTCACTGGACCCCTATGTAAGAGAAAATTATAAAATTTATTTCATGTAAGTATTATATGACAAGAGAGCTTTCATAAGTAAATGAAGACCCAAAGAAATCGTTGAATTTGAGAGTTTTTATGCTAGAGGTGATGGAGAGTAGAAAATTATGGAAAGATATAATAGGAGAAAGAGTCAGAGCTAAGCATAGTAAACTGGGTGAATAATTTCAAGGTATATTTGATCAGATTCCTCTCCTTGTTGCATTACATCTGGAGATATGGATACTCATTTCCAAGGGGAATAGAGAAGGCACCCCTCACATGAAGGCTTTATCATCTGCATCATAGGAAAATAAGAAAATCTTTTCTGCACATGTCATTCTCACATTCCTCTAGGGAATTCAACCTAACTCATTACCTGTCATCATGAGATAATGTCATCCTCTTACAACCTCTATCCTAAAGATTTTAGTGCCCGTTATGATTACTGCCTACATGACCTGTGATACAGATTATTAAAAATGGTGAGAATATGTCATCCTCTCACAACCTCTATCCTAAAGGTTTTAGTGTCATGACTGATTACTGTCTACATCACATGTGATACAGATTATTAAAAATGGTGACTTTTCAATCGCTCCTTCTATACTTACCAGTTGTCAGTCTTCTAAAGAAAAAATAGTTTTTCAACTAGTGTTTTCTCTGATAATGAAAACACATTATAGACAGTGAGGGAACTAAATATCTCCAGACATTTTCCATAAAGTATTCAATTTCAAAATATTTAATCCAGTACCATTTTGCCAATATAAATTTGACCACAAGCAGTCTAAGAGTCTTTTTTTTTTGGACAGTTTTTCCCAGGTAATTGTCAGTTGATACACATACACATCAAACAAATCCAATTATGTTTGCCGTATATTTTTTCTTTAAGAGTAAATTTTTTTCTTTAAGAGTACAATTGTTCTTTAAGAGTAAAGAAAAAAATAAATGGAGACTTTTTCATGGATCCTATGGGTACACTTAAAGATAATTTTATGTATAAGAGATATAAAAATTTTATTTTTTCATATATGAAAAAAACATAAGTATATATTTGCAAATGATATTGACATGGAAAAATCAAAAGGTGTCAGAGGATATTTGGGGACGTGATTAAATGAGATCATGTGTGCCTGAGAAACAATATTGGCCACTTATTTAATCCAATTGACAATAAAACATTCATATTATGATTTAAAAATAACAGAATCCTATTGAAAATATCTAAGAAAACTTTGCATAATTTTCCTTAAACAATTAAGGATACAACGATGTCAATGTAAAGCCAAGAAAGTTTTTATGAAAGATGGAATCTTTATGTAGTTATGTACAAAGTAATAAAAAAAATCATATTGGAGGCACTGGGGAATAAGCCAAAAGAAAGTCCATCCCCAACTGAGAAACTTCTGCTACAGTTTTAATATATTTTATAGCTTCCTTTTACTCAGATTAGAAACACTCGTCTTGACATAAATAGAGGTAAAGGCCTTTCTAAATTATAGACAGGTAAACATGAAGACATACATTTCTTACAGTTTCTGACTTCTGCCTGGTGTCTCTCTGGAAATAGTATTTACCCAGATGACCAGGCCTTACCTTGGGAACTGTGCTGAGATGCATCTCTCTCCAGGATATTCTGTCTGTTTTAGGTGTTGCTACTGAGTGTTGTTTATTGATGTAGGCACATCTCTAGAATGGCCCTTAGCCTACTGCATTATGTTTGCTTGCCTTTTGTTCTGCTTCAACACTAGACAGGCTGATCCGTCAGGAAAGTAATATGCAAATTTTATCTTTCTAGTTCAAATGCTTTTTATGGCACAATATCTGTTGAAGTCTCATTTTATTTATAATTTTGAGTGAATAAAAAAGTGAAAATGAGTTATTAAATCACAAAAATTGTTTGTCATGAAAAACAAACAATTCTTTTAGAAGATCATACTACAAATGGAGAGATTCTTTGTCATAGAAGACCACTGAATGAGAAATATGTGACACTTATGTGTTATTTGTATGTAATGCTATTATCCAAACTGGAAACAGTCAATTAGCCTGTTGAGCATTTATTAACGTTGGTGTATGTGAATACATAGTTTTCTTTTATCGAATTGTACCAAAGTTAGGAATGAGGTAACAGATGAGAAAATCTATTGTGATTAGTAAGATATTATATCATTACTGTTAAAAGAAGTGAGACCCTTGGCTAATCGTTTTCTGCATGAATCTCATAAGAGCCCATTTCATGTCCTTGTTCTTCAGGCTGTAGATTACAGGGTTGTGAATTGGAGGTATCACAGTGTAAATCACAGAAAGCAACCTGTCAATAACTAGGGGTGGATTTGAGGTTGGTTTGAGATAAACACGACAAGCAGTTATAATAAAAAGAGTAAAAACAACAAGATGGGGAAAGCATGTGGAGAAAGCTTTTGACTGACCTTTTGTGGTAGGAATCTTCAGCACAGTGGAGAAAATGTAAACATAGGAGATCATAATACAGATGAAACAAGACATGCCTAAACACACACCTATTCCCATACTTGTATACACTACCAGGAGCGTTTCAGAGCAAGAGATCCTTAGCAATGAGGAAACATCACAGAAAAATTAAGGGATCACATTGGAGACACAGAATGGCATGGAAAATGTGTCAGCAGTATACACAGCTCCGAAGAGTCCTCCAATGGCCCAGGAAACTCCTGCCATCAGTGCACAGGTACCAGCGTTCATGACGACCTCATAGTGCAGGGGACAGCATATGGCTACATAGCAATCATAGGACATGGCGGTGAGGACAAATACCTCACCTGCTGAGAAGGAAGTTATTAAAAGTAGTTGGAAGGCACACCCTAAAAGGGAGATGGAATTGCTATAAGTTAGGCTGTTGACAATGAATTTGGGGATTGGAACAGACACAAGGAAGACATCCAGGAATGACAAATTCTTCAGGAAAAAGTACATTGGTGTTTGTAGCTGCCGGTCGAGGGTAATGAGAGTAATGATGAGAAGGTTACTCATCAGGACAACCAGGTAAATGACTAGGAAGAGAATACCATACAATATCTGAAGCTCTTGGATGTCAGAAAACCCCACAAGCAGAAATCCTGTCACCAAGGTGTCATTCTCCATGCTAGATTCTCTTCACGGCCTGTCAAGACAAGGAGATATATATTTTTTTAATAAAAGCAATTTTACCATCTGACAAGAAGTATATTAATAAACAGAATCATTTAATTGAAAAAGAGCCATCATCTGTATCTTAAATTCTTCTGCAGAAATTCCATCTTATTTTTTTAAGGTAAAAGGATTTCATAAGTAATATGTGAATTCAATTAGTCTTCATATAAGTTACATCTGATTCTATAGCTTTAACCTGAAATTGCTACCAGATATATATAAGTGGACTAAATATGGACGTTTTCCCAACTTGCCTCAAACTGGTATTGTGCCGTGCATAGTGACAAATC
Source organism: Paguma larvata (assembly GCA_030068075.1). Classification (NCBI taxonomy): domain Eukaryota; kingdom Metazoa; phylum Chordata; class Mammalia; order Carnivora; family Viverridae; genus Paguma; species Paguma larvata. The sequence continues at coordinate 31,099 of JAINVK010000871.1, forward strand.
CTTTTGCATTTTGAAAACCAATTCAAAGTTCTATGTCTTTACAGTGTGTTAGGATTCTTAATAATATAACAGGAGAAAATTACTCATTCTCATTTGCTATTAACAATCATTACCTCACATTTACACTTTATTAAGTACTCCAGTCTAAGCAAATAACTTTGTTTTAATATTATGGACATAATCAAAGTGATATAAAGAAGGATTCTTTTTTCAATGTTTATATTATCTTGAGGTCATGCAGTCACATATGATGAATGTTTCATTTCATATGAGAAGGAAAGAAAAAATTATCAGCAAAACTTAATGTCCTTTGAATACACATGTGTAGGAAGCTATGTTATTGTGGCACCATTTCAGTGGTTGATCTTAAATAAAAGGCTACTTTAGAAGTTATCATAACACAATATCTTACACATTCTGTCTGACTGTATTTTTTTCTTCATTATGTTATGTTGTCTTAGAATTTATTTTTCAATATATAATATATTATCAAAATATTCCCTGGATTCTTTGTTACTGGGCATAATTATTTATTGAAAAGACCACTAAGTGTTTCATATATATCAGAAACCAAAGTGGATGACAGAGATTTAAAATTTGTTTTCTGAAGCTTTCTGTCAGGGAGAGAAGACAGAGAATGAGGAATAAATAAATCTATAAAGAAGAAAAAATAGACGATGATGTTTACCATTACAAAAATTAAAATATATATATATTATTTTATAGATTTTCCAAGTGGCTACTGAGGGATAGAGGGGAAAGGACTCCCTTTTGGGGTTACCTAAAAGCGAAAACCTAAATGAAGAGTAAAGAAGAGAGCAAAGCCCAGTGGGTGGAACACTCTAAGAAGTGTAGTTAAATAAAAAGAAATAAAGTCAATGACATTTGGATCATATATGCAGAAGCCATTTGTGGTGAACTTGAAGTATGTATAGTAGAGCAGTGAAATATTCGTGAATGCATTTATCAGCTTATTCCAAATGTCCGCCTGGAAAAAGATCAAAGAGAGACCAAAAGAAGGAGATAGGTGAAAAAATTGGGCAATCGAATCTCATTATTTTTGGTTTCACCCTATATATATTTAATATCTACAATATTGTTTTTTGTTTGCTTTAGAACAGAGACTATTAAACGTTTTACCAATAGAGACTTGAAATTCATACATTAATTATATTTCTTCAACTGCTTGGACAAAGGATTATTTAGCAGATATTTCCAACAAGTATACGTGAGAGTGGAAATTATTCTTCCCCCAATAAACAGTTTAACTTACCAGTTTGTTACCTGAAATTAATAGAAAACTATATCTTCCTTTGGAAATACTCTGTTATTATGGCAAAATTTTATTTCTAGTCTTCTGCTGAAGGGCTCAAAGATCTCTGGGATGTGATATTTTTTGTAACATGGAAGGATGAATATTAAATGCAACCAGGAAAGTCATTTGTCCTTTATTTTAAATGTGAGGTCATTTGAAACATTCTGTCATCAATGTGCCTAAAACAAATTATTTTTAAGACATGTGACAAATTGCTTTGAATTCCCAAAAGAAGAGAGTCTTAAAACTTTTCCGATAGCCTTATTAAGTGATCATCTCCTAAGGCCTTTTGGATTGTAATCACTGATGTTTTTTATAGGCAAAATTGTTCAATTCTCAGAAAACATTGTGTAATATATCTGAGAGGGCACGATTCAGAGTTCTACTAGAGTAATAAAGTATGTAAATATTTCCTTAATTCCAATTAGTAATTAACTATAAGCTTGTGGTTATCACTGCATTATTGATACTACTAATTTGAGCACTGGGCTGAACATGAAGACTTCTGACAACTATTGCTAATTCCTGACACAATGGGTCGCTGACTGAAGTTGAGAATGTTCATTTACTCATTTGACTTGGAGAATCTGATGTGTATAATGCTTTGAGAATACTTGCTATAAGCTTGCCATTTAATATAGAAAGCAAATAAATTTTATCTGTCATCTGTCAAAAACTATCATTGTACACTAAAAAAACTGAAATCATTTTTAAAGACACTGTAGAATTTGGAAGTGATACGGTTTTATTTGTGTGTGTGTGTGCTTGCGCACGTGTATTTGCGTGTGTGTGTGTGTGCGTGTGTGTGTGTGTGTGTTTGTTTTGGCATCTGATAGATCTTACCAGCATTAGTTAAACACTTTCATTTAGTTCTATTTGAATAATTTTGTCCATGGAGATATAATTAGCAAAATGTCATTTGTCTACTATTACACAATTGCAAGAATATATATATATTTATTTATTTATTTTTAAATAATTTATTTTTAAATTGGTTTCCATATAACACTCAGTTGTCATCCCAACAAGGAAAATATTTTAAAACTTAATCTCTGCTACATGGAAACTTAATAGCATAAATAGTAGTGTAGACAATTAAATAATATTTTTAACAATCATTTACACAGCTTGACATAATTAAAAATTAACAGTTTTGAAATATTGAAAAATTGAAGATACACGATTTTAGTGTGTAGGATAAAGAGATCTTAAAACCTCTAATTAAAATTGCACTTACTTCATTAAAGTATAAGCACATTAATTTGATGTTAAATATGACATAAAAATGAATTTTGAAATTATTGCAAAGTATACATGGTTTATTTGTTGTAGTCTTGTTTTACGCTAAGATATCCCAATTTGTAAAACGAGTTCGAACTTACAGAAAAGTTGCAAGAATATTGCAAGAAGCTTCAGACAAACGTTACCCTAATTATTCAATTCTTTTAAGATTTTAATTTTAATTCCAACCTTTTGAACGTACAGTGTTCTCTTAAGTTTAGGTGTAAAATATAGTAACTCAACATTCCGTCCATTACCTAGTGGTTATCATAAGTGCACTCTTTAATCCCCACAAACTATTTCACCCATGCCCTCCTACTTCCCTTTTAGTAACCAACAAACTGTTGGTTTCTAAAGTCTGTTTCTTGGTGTATCTCTCTTTTTCTCTGCTTTGCTTCCCTGTTTTGTTTCTTAAATTCCACATAGGAGGAACATCATATGGTATTTGTCTTTCTTTGACAGACTTCTTTCACTTAGCATTTTACTTTCTAGCTCCATGCATGCAATTGCAAATAGTAAGAGTTCATTCTTTTTTTTATGAATGAAATTCTTCCATTGTTTCTTCTATATCCATTCATCTACCCCTGGGCACTTAGCTGCTTCCAAATTTACAATTGTAAATAATGCTATAAAAACACAGGGATGAATGTATCCATTTGAATTAGTGTTTTTGTACCCTTTGGGGCAAACACTCAGTAGTACAATTATGGATTGTAAAGGAGTTCTAGTTTTAACATTTTGAGGAACCTACATACTGTTTTGAAAGTTGGCTGTATCAGTTTGCATTCCCACCAACAGTGCATGAGAGTTCTTTTTTCTCCACATTCTTGCCAACTCTGATTTTGTCCTCTGCATTTGATTTTAGTCGTTCTCATGGGTGTGAAATGATATCTCATTATAGTTTTGCTTTATATTTTGCTGATGACCAGTGATGATGGGCATCTTTTCTTGTGTCTGTTGGTCATCGGGATGTCTTCTTTAGAAAAATTTCTATTTATGTCTTCTAATCTTTTTTAATTGTATTATTCATTATTGGGATGTTAAGTATGTAAGTTGTTTATATACTTTACCAGATATGTCAGTTGCAAGTATCTTCTCTGGTTTTGAAAGTAGTCTTTTTGTTTTGTCGATTGTTCCCTTCACTATGTAGAAGCTTTTTATTTTGCTGTAGACAAACACTTTCCATACACACGGTTGTGGAAAAAAGAAATAAAGAGATGGGGTAGCAATATGTGTATTGGAGAATATATACTTAATTTTTAAATGCTTATTTGTTTATTTATGGAAAGAGAGAGAGAGTGAAGATGGGGCAGAGATAGAGGGAGAGAGAAAATTCCAAGGCGGCTCCATGTTGTCAGTGCAGAGCTCAATGCAGGACTCAACCTCACAGTGATATCATAACATTAGCGGAAATGAAGAGTCAGACACTTAACTGACTGAGCCATGCAGGTGCTCCTGTAGAAACTTTAACTTTAAAGAAAGTCTGCAATGAGATCAAGAAGGGCACTATACCATAATAAAGGAGACACACCAATCAGAAGATCTAACAATTGTAAATATTTAAATATACAACATGGGAGCACCCAAATATATAAATGATTAATAACAATCATAAAGGTACTAATTAACAGCAATATAATAGTAGGAGGCTTTAACACCATACTTACAACAATGTACAAATCATCCACACAGAAAAATCAAAAAGTAAACAATGACTTTGAATAAGACACTGGAACAGATGGATCTAACAGATATATTGAGAACATTCTATTCTAAAACAGCAGAATACACATTATTTCCAAGTGCACCTGGGGTATTCTCCAAAATAGAACATATATTAGGTCAGAAATCAGGCCTAAAAACATTGAAAAGATTGAAATCATACCATGCAACTTTTCCGACCACAATACTATGAAGTTGGAAGTTAACCACAGGAAAAAAAATTGGAAAGACCACAAACTCATGGAGGTTAAACAAAGATGCTACTAAGTAATAAAAGTGTCAATCAGGAAATCAAAGAAATGGAATTACGTGGAAACAAGTGAAATGAGAATGAACACAAAATCGTTAAAAACCTTTGGCATGCAGCAAAAGTAATCCGAAGAGGGAGGTAGATAGTCATGAAGGGCTTCCTCAAGAGGCAAGAAAAATATCAAAGAAATAACCTAATGTTACACTTAAAGGAGCTACATAAAGAAAAACAAAGACAAAAGCCATCAGAAGGAAGGAAATCATAAAGATTAGAGCAGAACTAAATTGTGTAGAGACTAAATGATAGTAGTAGTAGTAGTAGTGGGAGTAGTAGTAGTAGCAGTAGCAGTAGTAGTAGTAGTAGTAGTAGTAGTAATGGAACATATCCATGAAAACAGGGAATGATTTTTATAAAATTAATAAAATTTATAGGCCTCCAGACATACTTATCAAAAAGAAAAGTGAATAGACCCAAATAAATACATTCACAATTGAGATAGGAGAAATACCAACACCACAGAAATATAAACAATTATAAGAGAATATTATGAAAAATTCCATGTCAACAAATGGAACAACCTGGAAGAAACTAACAAATTCCTAGACTATGTAAACTACCAAGACTGAAACAGGAAAAAAAAAACACCAGAAAATTAGAAAAGACTGATATACAGCAAATCATCAACACCTAATCATGAGCATCCCCTAAAAACAAAAGTATGATGGTTTCATACGTGAATTCTACCAAACATTTAAAAGAAGATTGAATAGTGATACTGCTCAAACTATTTCAAAAAACTAGAAGAGGAAGGAAAACTTCGAAAGTCATTCTATGAGGTCAGTGTTACCCTGAAACCAAAACCGGATAAAGACTCCTGATGAAAAATGAAGGCAAAAATTCTCAACAATACACTAGCAAACCAAACCCAACACTACATTAAAAGAATCATTCACCATGATCAAGTGGGATTTATTCCTAGGCTGCTAGGAATTCACAAATAAACCAGTGTGATCCCCCACAAAAATAAAAGAAAGGATGAGAACCACATATTATGTCAATAATGCAGAAAAATCATTTGACAAAGTACAACATCAATTCATTTAAAAAATTTCAATAAAGTATATTTAAGGGACCATTCCTGAACATAATAAAGACCATGTATAAAAAAATCCACAGTTAAAATCATCCTTAATCAGGAAAAAAACTGAGAGCTTTTTTCTTCTCCAGTTATGAACTAGATAGGGATGTCCATTTTTACCACTGTTACAATAAGAACTTGAAGTAGACATGGCGGAGGAGTAGGGGGCTCCAGTATTTCGCTTGCCCTTTAAAGGGGGACGACTGAAACCATTGTCTCTCTCTCAACTCCAAAAATCGGGGGGGAAAAGGTGCTAGAGCTGACAAGAAACTAAGGCGGAAACAGACACGGCCCAACTAAACCGTGAGTTTAATCTGGGTCGGATAAAACGAACTCGAACTTGGGAAGTTGAGCTGAGGGGAGGGTGAGTGTCTTCGGAGATAGCTGGGAAAGTGCCGATCGAACAACATCTGAACGAGAGGGCCAGAGCGGGTGAGACTGCGACCATCCAGCCCCTAAATGCAGGGCTTTTGAAGAGAAGTTCAGTGGCAAACAGCAGCAATCCCCGCGCGCTGCTGGGACCGCACCAACCCCGTCCTGAGCCACTGGGACGCGCGCGGGAGGGACTGGCAGCGGGGACGCAGGCGGCGCCGCCTGCGGAGCACCTCTAACCCTGGCACAATTATAACGAAATCGGGGGTGGCAGACGGCCGCACCACCGCGCCACCCTTGCCCAGCGCCTCCGGGGCGCGCGCGCTGCCGGGACAGGCAGGGGGGACCCAGGCAGCGGCTCCTGCGGAGCACCTCTAACCCCCGCACAGTTACAGCCAAATTGGGGGGTAGCACACGGCCGCGCCACCGCGCCACCCTCGCCCAGCGCCTCCGGGGCGCGCGCGCTGCCGGGACAGGCAGGGGGGACTCAGGCGGCGGCTCCTGCGGAGCACCTCTAACCCCCGCACAGTTACAGCCAAATCGGGGGGTAGCAGACGGCCGCGCCACCGCGCCACCCTCGCCCAGCGCCTCCGGGCACGCACGCCGCAGGGACCCAGGCAGCCCCAGGCGCGGCTCCAGTAAACCACACTAGGCTGGCGTGGGCGGTGGAGAGAGAACAGAAATAAAGGGGCGAATAAAGCCTCCAGGACTGGTGGCGGGGGTCTGGAGAGACGCCATTGTTGTCTCACAAGCCAGGAAGACACCCCAGAAGCCATCCCTGCAGCAGTGGAGGCCGGACCCGCCTACACTAAACCACGCCCCTCCCCACCTATCAGCAGGAGCGACTGATCCAAGTGGAGATTGCTGCCTGGAGTAACGCCAGTCATTTCTTCTTTTTAAATTTATCCCTCCCTTTCTCATTCCTACCGATCCCCATCCCTGAGCTGGTCATCCAGGGTACTGACTGGCTTAATCATTTTTTTCGTTCTTTTTGTTTTTTGTTTTTTTGTTTTTTGTTTGTTTGTTTGTTTGTTTGGTTTGGTTTTTTTTTTGTTTTGTTTTTTGTTTTTTGTTTTTTGTTTTTGTTTTGTTTTTTAACCCACTCTTCGAGGACATGTCCTACAACCTCTTCTTTACTTCCCTAGCCCTTTTTCTGGAATAACCAGGCCGTATAAGTTCATCTAGACGACATCGATCTTTATTCCTTTTCCCTCGCACCTGTCCTTATTCTGATTTCTATCAGTCTGGATTAAACCCTTTAGTCGCTCTACCTGGGCAAAGTCCATTTCCTTCTTCTCCCTGCACCAGTCATTATTCTGTCTATATATGCTCTGCCACCAGCACACTACATACCCTGTCCTTAACGTGTAGCGGTTACTTCAGGACATTGCCCTCAGAGAGTCACTTGTTATTTTTTTCTGTTGTGAACTGCTTGTCTGGACCATTTGTCGGTACGTTTGAGTATTTCTGTGTTCTGTGTGTCTGTCAGTTTTCCTTTCCAGGGCAACATCAAGAAACAACCCATAACACATCCAGCCAAAATGACGAGACGGAAGAATTCTCCTCAAAAGAGTCTACAAGAAGTAGTGACAGCTCAAGAATTAATGAAAACAGATATAAGCAACATAACAGAACTTGAATATAGAATGTTAATCATAAAACTAATTGCTGGCCTTGAAAAAAGCTTAGATGAATGCAAGGAGTCCCACGAGGCAAAGTTCAAAGACCTTAAAAACGGTCAAGAAGAATTAAAGAAGACATTGGAAGAAATACAGGGGAAACTGGAAGCAGCCACAGCACGGATTGAAGAGGTAGAGGAAAGAGTTAGTGCCTTAGAAGACAAAATCATTGAAAAAGAGGAAGCAGATAAAAAGAGAGAGAAGCTGATCCAGGAACAGGAAAGGAGAATTCGAGAGCTGAGCGATGCACTCAAAAGAAACAATATCCGTATCATAGGAGTTCCAGAGGAAGAAGAGAGAGAGAAAGGAGTCGAAGGGGTTCTGGAACAAATCATTGCTGAGAACTTCCTCAACATGAGAAAGGAAACGGGCATGGAAATCCAAGAGGCACAGAGAACTCCCCTCAGACGTAACTTGAATAGACCTTCTGCACGGCACATCATAGTGAAGCTGGCAAAATACAAAGATAGGGAGAGAATCCTGAAAGCAGCTAGGGACAAAAGAACCCTAACATACAAAGGGAGACCTATAAGAGTAGTAGCAGACTTATCTACGGAAACTTGGCAAGCCAGAAAGGAATGGCAGGATATCTTCAATGTGATGAGAAAGAAGGACATGCAACCAAGAATTCTGTATCCGGCTAGCCTGTCATTCAGAATAGAAGGAGAGATCAAGGTTTTTCCCAACAAACAAAAACTGAAAGAATTTATCACAAATAAGCCAGCACTGCAAGAGATCCTGAGGGGCATTCTATGAAAATAAGGAGGCAAAGAACACAAACTACCAGAGACAGCCTTACAAACATGAAACTTACAGATAATACAGTGACTGTAAGCCCATATTTTTCAATATTAACACTGAATGTAAATGGACTAAATGCGCCAATCAAAAGACACAGGATAACAGAATGGATTAAAAAACAAGACCCATCTATTTGCTGTCTTCAAGAAACTCATCTTAAACCTGAAGACACCTTCAGATTGAAAGTGAGGGGATGGAGAACTATCTACCATGCTACTGGAAGTCAGAAGAAAGCCGGAGTAGCCACACTTATATCAGACAAATTAGACTTTAAAATGAACGATGTAATAAGAGATGAGGAAGGACATTATATAATAGTCTCAGGAACCATCCAGCAGGAAGAGCTAACAATTGTAAATATCTACGCACCGAATTCAGGGGCACCCAAATTTGTAAAACAACTAATTACAAACATTAGCAACCTCATCGATAAAAATGTCCTAATAGTAGGGGATCTCAACACTCCACTCTCAGCATTGGATAGATCAACAAAACAGAAAATCTCCGCAGAAACAATAGCCCTGAATGACACATTAGGACAGATGGGCCTCACAGACATCTTTAGGGTCCTTCATCCAGAAGCAAAGGAATTTACGTTCTTCTCATCTGCACACGGCACATTTTCCAAGATAGACCACATTCTGGGGCACAGGGAAGCTCTGAATAAATATAAAAGAATTGAGATCATACCGTGTACAGTGTCAGACCACAATGCTTTGAAACTTGAAATCAACCACAGGAGAAAGCCTGGAAAATATTCAAGAACATGGCGGCTAAGAAATAACCTACTAAAAGATGACTGGGTCAACCAAGCCATCAGAGAAGAAATTAAAAAATACATGGAAACAAATGAAAATGAAAATACAACAATCCAAACGCTCTGGGATGCAGCAAAGGCAGTCCTGAGAGGGAAATATATTGCAATCCAGGCCCATCTCAAGAAACAAGAAAAATCAATAACACAAATTCTAACAGCACGCCTAAAGGAACTAGAAGCAGATCAACTAAAACAACCCAAGCCCAGCAGAAAGAGAGAAATAACAAAGATCAGAGCACAAATTAACCATATGGAGACAGAAAAGGTAGTGGAACAGATCAATGAAACCAAAAGCTGGTTCTTTGAAAAAATAAACAAAATAGACAAACCTCTAGCCAGGCTTCTCAAAAAGAAAAGAGAGAGAACTCAAATAAATAAAATCGTGAATGAAAAGGGAGAAATTACAACCAATCCCTCAGAGATACAAGCAATCATCAGAGAATACTATGAAAAATTATATGCCACCAAACTTGGCAATCTGGAAGAAATGGACAGCTTCCTAAATAGCCACACGCTACCAAAACTCAAACGGGAAGAAATAGAAAATTTGAACAGACCCATAACTAGTGAAGAAATAGAATCCGTTATTAAAAACCTCCCAGCAAATAAAAGCCCTGGACCAGATGGCTTTCCTGCGGAATTTTACCAGACATTTAAAACAGAGTTAATTCCTATCCTCCTCAAGCTGTTCCAAAAAATTGAAACGGAAGGAAAACTCCCGGACTCATTCTATGAAGCCAGCATCACTTTGATTCCCAAACCAGATAGAGACCCAGCAAAGAAAGAAAATTACAGGCCAATATCCCTGATGAATATGGATGCAAAAATTCTCAACAAGATACTAGCAAATCGAATCCAACAGCATATAAAGAGAATTATCCACCATGATCAAGTAGGATTCATCCCTGGGTTGCAGGGCTGGTTCAATATTCGCAAATCAATCAACGTGATACATCACATCAACAAAAGAAAAGATAAGAACCATATGATCCTGTCAATAGATGCAGAAAAAGCATTTGACAAAATACAGCATCCTTTCTTAATAAAAACTCTCGAGAAAGTCGGGATAGAAGGAACATACTTAAACATCATAAAAGCCATATATGAAAAGCCCACAGCTGATATCATCCTCAATGGGGAAAAACTGAAAGACTTCCCCCTGAGATCAGGAACACGACAGGGGTGTCCACTCTCGCCACTGCTATTTAACATAGTGCTGGAAGTCTTAGCATCAGCAATCAGACAACAAAACAAAATAAAAGGCATCAAGATTGGCAAGGAGGAAGTCAAACTTTCACTTTTTGCAGATGACATGATACTTTACATGGAAAACCCGACAGAATCCACCAAAAGCCTACTAGAACTGATTCATGATTTCAGCAAAGTTGCAGGATACAAAATCAATGTACAGAAATCGGTGGCATTTCTATACACCAACAATGAAGCAGCAGAAAGAGAAATAAAGAAGCTAATCCCTTTCACAATTGCACCAAAAACCATAAAATACTTAGGAATAAACCTAACCAAAGATGTGAAAGACCTCTACACTGAAAACTATAAAAAACTTATGAAGGAAATTGAGGAAGACACAAGGAAATGGAAAAATATCCCATGCTCATGGATTGGAAGAATAAATATTGTCAAAATGGCAATACTACCCAAAGCAATCTACACATTCAATGCAATCCCAATCAAAATTGCACCAGCATTCTTCTCAAAGCTAGAGCAAACAATCCTAAAATTTGTATGGAACCACAAAAGACCTCGAATAGCCAAAGTAATACTGAAGAATAAAACCAAGGTGGGAGGCATCACAATCCCAGACTTTAACCTCTACTACAAAGCGGTGGTCATCAAGACTGTATGGTATTGGCACAAAAACAGACACATAGACCAATGGAATAGAATAGAAAACTCAGAAATGGACCCGCAAGTATATGGCCAACTAATCTTTGACAAAGCGGGAAAATGTATCCAATGGAAAAAAGACAGCCTTTTTAACAAATGGTGCTGGGAGAATTGGACAGCAACATGCAAAAGAATGAAACTAGACCACTTTCTTACACCACTCACAAAAATAAATTCTAAATGGATAAAAGATCTGAATGTGAGACAGGAAACCGTCAAAATCCTAGAGGAGAAAACAGGAAAAAGCCTCTTTGACCTAAGATGCACAAATTTCTTACTCGACACGTCTCCAAAGGCAAGAGAATTAAAAGCAAAGATGAACTATTGGGACCTCATCAAGATAAAAAGCTTCTGCACGGCAAAAGAAACAACCAACAAAACGAATAGGCAACCAACGGAATGGGAAAAGATCATCGCAAATGACATATCGGATAAAGGACTAATATCTAAAATTTATAAAGAACTTACCAAACTCCAAACCCGAAAAACAAACAACCCAGTGAAGAAATGGGCGGAAGATATGAATAGACACTTCTCCAAAGGGGACATTCAGATGGCCAACAGACACATGAAACGATGCTCAATGTCACTCATCATCAGGGAAATACAAATCAAAACTACACTGAGATACCACCTCACACCAGTCAGAGTGGCTAAAATGAACAAATCAGGAAACTATAGATGCTGGCGAGGATGTGGAGAAGTAGGCACCCTCCTACACTGTTGGTGGGAATGCAAACTGGTGCAGCCACTCTGGAAAACGGTGTGGAGGTTCCTCAAAAAAATGAAAATAGAGCTACCCTATGACCCAGCAATAGCCCTGCTAGGAATCTACCCAAGAGACACAGGAATGCTGATGCATAGGAGCACGTGTACCCCAATGTTCATAGCAGCACTTTCGACAATAGCCAAATCATGGAAAGAGACCAAGTGCCCATCAACTGACGAATGGATAAAGAAGTTATGGTACTTATATACAATGGACTACTACGTGGCAATGAGAAAAAATGAAATCTGGCCATGTGTAGCAACATGGATGGAACTGGAGGGTATTATGTTAAGTGAAATAAGTCAGTCAGAAAAAGACAGATACCATATGTTTCCACGAATAGGTGGACTTTGTGAAACTAAGCAAAAACCAGGGGGAGGGGAAGAGGGGAAAGAAAAACAAGACACAGAGAGGGAGGGAGATAAAACATAAGAGACTCTCAAAGACTAAGAAAAAACTGAGGGTGAGGGGGATGAGGGAGGGGGGAGAGGGGGTGATGGGCATTAAAAAGGGCACATGTTGGGATGAACACTGGGTGTTATATGTAAACCAATTTGAAAATAAACTATTATAATAAAAAAAAAATAAAAATAAAAATAAAAAAAAAATAAAAAAAAAAAAAGAACTTGAAGTACTAGGCACAGGTGTAAGGCAAGAAAAATAAATTAAAAGCATCCAAATTGGCAAGGATGAACTTTCGTTTTTTCCAGATAAAGTAATACTGTCATGAAACTTGAGGGTCTCCACCAAAAACTTGCTAGATAAAGGAATTCAGTAAATCACAGTATACAAGATCAGTGTTCAGAAATCCGTTACCTTTCTATACAGTAAAAATGAAGCAACAGAAAGATAAATTAAAGAATCAATCCCATTGATAATTTCATGAGAAATAGAACATACCTATGAATAGGATAACTGGGTGGCTCAGTTGGATAAGCGAGTGACTCTTGATTGTGGCTCAGCAGGGTCGTGAGATTGGAACCTGTGCCAGGCTCTGCACTGAGCATGGAGCCTGCTTAATACTCTCTCTCTCTCTCTCTCTCTCTCACCCTCTGCCTTCTTACCTGCTCATTATCTCTTCCTCTCTCTCTCGATAATAAAATAAAATAAAATTATAAAAAAAAGTAGATAGCTATGAATAAACCTAACCAGAAAGGTAAAAGTCCTGTACTCTGAAAGGTATATAACACTGATGAAAGAAAAGTAGATATGACAGAAAATAATGTAAAAAAATAGTCTATGCTCACAGATTGAAGTAACAAATATTGTTAAAATGTCTTTATTACCCAACACAATCTATACATTTAATGCAATCTCTTTCTTTTTTTTTAAACATTTATTTATTATTGAGAAACAGACAGATAGAGCATGAGTAGGGGAGGTATAGAGAGAGGGGGAGACACAGAATCCGATGCAGGCTCCAGGCTCTGAGCTGTCAGCACAGAGCCCGATGCAGGGCTCGAACCCACAACTGTGAGATCATGACCTGAGCCGAAGTCAGATGCTTAACTGACTGAGACACCCAGGCGCCCCTAATGCAATCTCTTTCAAAACAGCAACAGAAATTTTCACAGAGCAGAACAAACAATCTTAAATTTTGTATGGAACCAGAAAAGACCCCATGTAGCCAAAACAATCTTGAAAAAGAAAACCAAGGTGGAGGCACCACAATTCTGGACTTCAAGTTATATTGCAAACCGTTAGTAATCAAGACAGTATTGTGGGGCACAAAAATAAACATATATACCAACAGAACAGAATTGAAACCCTAGAAATGAGCCCACAAGCATATGGTCAGTTAATGTTCAAGAAAACAGAGAAGAATATCCAGTGGGAAAAAAGTCTCTTAAACAAACGTCGTTGGGGAACTGGACACCCACATGCAACAGAATAAAACTGGGACATTTTCATACACCAAATAAAAAAATAAATGCAAAATGGATTAAAGACCTAAATGTAGACATGTAGTCATCAAAAGCCTAAAGGAGAAGACAAACAGTAACCTCTTTCACATCAGCTATAGCAACTTATTTGTAGGTATGTCTCTGCAGTCAAGGGAAATAAAGACACAAATAAACTAATGGGACATTCCCTTTACATTTTTGTGGGTCCACTAACATACATCGGTTCTTCTCTGATGTGCCTGCCCTACTAAAGCTCTCTTGTTCTGAGGAACATGCAACTATTAGTGTCAGTATGGCCATTGGGGTCTGTTATGCATTTTCATGTTTAGTTTGCATTGTGGTCTCTTATGTATATATTTTTTCCACTGTGTTAAAGATCCCAACCAGACAGAAGCAGTCCAAAGTCTTCTCCACTTGCTTGCCTCATCTCTACGTGGTGAGTGCATTCCTTCTAACAGGCTCTATTTGATTGTTAAAAGCCAGTCTCTGGTGAGCCTTCTCTTCTGGACTGTTTGTATCTGTGTTCTTTTCTGTGATATCCCCTAACCTTGAGGCCTGTTATCTACCATCTGAGGATCAAAGATATTAGATCAATGGGCCTCCAGGGTAGCTCAGTCTTTTGAGTGACTGACTCGGACAGTCCATGATCTTATGTTTACTGAGTTCAAGCTCCACATCTGGCTCTGTGCTGGCATCTCAGAGGCTGGAGCCTGCTTCAGATTCCATGTCTTCCTCACTCTCTATCCCTCCCTTGCTCACACTCTGTCTCAAAAAAAAAAAAATTAAAAAGAAAAAAAAGATATTACATCACCTCTTGGTAACAGAAAGATAAACTAAAGCTGAAGTTAGGAAGTAGGTTTATTTATTCTGTGCCACAATTAACTAGCCGTTTGGAATTATTTGTATTAAAGATGAATATATCATGGAGTCTTCTTGGTAATTTTCTTGGGTTGCCATTTTAATATAAATTAAGTTTCTCTTATACTCCACTTTCTGTCTTAATCATATGGAAATTATGAAGTTTTCCACTTACAACTTTAATGTTTTGAATTCATATCCTGAGCTCCATATACATGAGATTTTATGAGATTTTTATTTCTCTGAAACTATCATGTTCCATGATATTTTATTTATTTCATATTTGAATCATAGATTTTGCATATACTTTTTATTTATTTCACTTCTACTTTTTAGTTTTCAATATCTTGTGGAAATTTGATTTTAATTTAAAATGATTGGGGCACCTGGGTGGCTCAGTCAATTAAGCGTTCAACTCTTGATTTGGCTCAGTTCATGACCTCATAGTTCATGGGTTTGAACCCTGCATCATGCTCCATTCTGACAGTGCATAACTTTCTTGGGATTCTCTCTCACTCTCCCTCTCTCTACCCCTCCTCTGCTCACTCTCTCTAACTCTCTTTCTCTCAAAACAAATAAACTTAAACAAGTTAAAAATAATTTTGTGACACCTGGATGGTTCCCAATAGAACATGCAACTCTGACTCAGTCAGTTGTGACTCTTGATTTCTCGGGTGTAGGTTCAAGGCCCAAGTTGGGTGTACAGATTTGTTAAAAATATAATATTAAAAAATAATTTAATAATCTTTGCAGTTTAAGAAATTACTTGATTTTTTCACGAGCTTCAGCAATTTGACTAATATATGTTTGATGATGGATTTTATACAATTACTCATACATTGAAGAAGATGATTCTCTCACATCTTTGTTCCTTTTGATGAAAATATTTTTTGGACTCAGATATTTCCCTCATTATAAAATAACTCCCAATAAACAAAAGTCCAGGGCCAGATGACTTCACAAGTGAATTCTAGCAAACATCTAAAGAATAGTTAGTAAACATTTCCCCAAAATCGTCTCAAAAGATAGAAAAGGAAAGAAAACTTCCAAGTTCATTCTATGAGGCTGACATCACCTTAATACCAAAACTGGATAAAGACACCATGCACAAAGAAAAGAACCACAGGGCATTAACTCTGATGAACATAATGCAAAATCCTCAACAATACATTAAAAAAAAAATCTTCACTATGATCACGTAGGATTTATTCCCAGGATGCAAGTGTGGTTCAATATTTGCAAATCACTCAACATAATACATCACATATACACATACATGCTTTAGCATTTCAATAGATGAAGAAAAAGCATTTGCTAAAGTTACCATATTTATGATAAAAACCTCAATAATGTAAGTTTAATTTTTTTTATGTTTAATTATTTTTGAGACAGAGAAGGAGAGAGAGTATGAGTGGGGAGGAACAGAGAGAGAGGGAGACACAGAATCCAAAGCAGGCTCCAGGCTCTAAGCTGTCAGCACAGAGCCTGAAGCGGGGCTTGAACCCAGTGACCTGGAGATCAAGTCCTGAGCCGAAGTCGGACGCTCAACCAACAGAGCCACCCAGGCACCCCCTCAACAACGTAAGTTTAAAGGGAACGTGTCTCTACAAAGTAAAGGCCTTATATACAAAACCCACAGTGAACATCATACTAAATTAAGAACAATTGGAAGATTTTCCTCTAAAGTCAGGAGTAAGACAAAAATGTGCACTCTCAACACTTTTATTTAGCATACATAGTACTGGAAGTCATAGTCACCGAAATCAGACCAACAATTAACAAAACAAAACAAAAAATAAAAACAAAAACCAAAACGAAGAAATGAAGGTCAGAATTCATAAGAAAGTTTGAAAATTTTCACTAATTGTAGATGACATGTTATTATATAAAGAAAACCCTAAATATTCCATCAAAAAAACCTCTACTAGAACAGATAAATAAGTTCAATGAAGTCACAGGATACAATATCAAAGTACAGAAATATGTTGCTTTTTTATACAGTAATAATGAAAGATAGAAAGTGAATTTAAGAAAATAATCTTATTTTTTAATTGCATTAATAATTTTTTGGGTGTTGAGTTTTATAAGTTATTTATACATTTTTGATACTATCCCTTTATCAGGTTTATAATTTGCAAAAATCATCTCCCATTCTGCATGTTCCTTTTTAGTTTGTTGATTATTTCTTTCACGGTGAAGAAGCTTTTTATTTTGATGAAATTCCAATAGTTAATTTTTTACCATTGCAAAAAAACAATAAAATATCTAGAAATAAACTTAACCAAAGATGTGAAAAGTCTGTACTCTGAAAGATATAAAACACTGATGAAAAAAAGACGACACAAAGAAATGGAAAGACATTCCATGCTCATTGGTTGGAAAACAAAAAATTGTGAGATTGACTATACTAAGCAAAGAAATCTACATATTTAATGAAATCTCTATCAAAATACTAAAAGCAGTTTTTCCAGAACTAGAACAATCCTAAAATTTGTATGGAAAAAAAAAAAAAGCTAAGCTGAAGGTATAAGAATTCCAGACTTAAAGTTCTGTTAAAACTTGTAGTGATCAAAACAGTATGGTACTGGCACAAAATCAAACAGATAGATCCATGGAACAGAATAGAAACTCAGAAATAAAACCATAATTATATGGTCCATTAGTCTTAGGTAAAGGAGGCTAGAACACAAAATGGGAAAAACACAGTCTCTTCAACAAATGGTTTTCAGAAAATAGACAGCTATATGTGAAGTAGAGAAACTGGGACACTTTTCATGCCATACACAAAAAGAAGTTCAAATACAGTAAAGACCTAACTGTGTTACCAGAAACCATAAGAGAAAAAGAAATAGAAGAGAGCACTGGAAAAATATCTCTGACATTGACTCTAGCAACATTTTTCTACATATGTCTACTGAGGTAAGGGGAAAAAAGTGAAAATAAACTATTGGACTACATCAAAATAAAATGCTTCTGCAAAGGGAAGGAAACAATCAACAAAAGTGAAAGATTTCCTATTGAAAGAGAGAAGGTATTTGCAAATGACATAGCTTATAAAGGGTTGTGTGCGAAGTATATTAGAAAGGATACAACTCAACTCTGAATAAAAAGATAATTCAATTAAAAATAAGTAGAAATATTAACAGAAATTTTTCTAAAGAAGGCATACAGACAGAGGAAGAGATGCTCAACCTTATATCCATCACTAGGGAAATGAACGCAAATCAAAACTACAATGAGTTATCACTTCACAACGGAATGGATAAAATCAAGTACACAAGAAACACAAAGACACAAAAAACACAAAGACGACAGAAAGTGTTAGTTAGGACTTGGAGAAAAAGGGATCCCTGAGCACTGCTGGTGGGAATGTGAAGTGCTGCAGCCACTGTGGGAAAAGGTATGAGTGTTCTTCAAAAAGATACAAATAGAACTATCTTATGATCCAGGAATCACACCACTGGATATTTACCCAAGTAGATAAGAACACTATTTGAAACGACTGCGTGCACCCCTATGTTTTTGGCAGGATTATTTATAATAGCCAAGATGTGGAAGCAGCCCAAATATCTATTGATAGTGAAATGGGTAAAGAAAAGATGGTATGTATATATAAATACACACACACACACACACACACACACACACACACACACACACACACACACAATGGTATATAATTCTGCCATACAAAAAGAAGGAAATCTTGCCATTTAGAACAATATGGATGGAACTAGCAAGTAAAACGCTAAACAAAATGAGGCAGTTGAAAAGAGTCTAATACCATATGATTTCACTCATATGTGGAATTTAAGGAACAAAACAAATCAATAAAGGGAGAAAAAGAGTGCTACAGACAAACCAAAAGAAAAGACTCTTAATTACAGAGGAAAACTGATGATTACCTGAGTGGATGCGGATGAGGGATGAGTGAAATCGATCATAGGTGTTAAAGAGTACATTTATGAGAGCACTGAGTAATGTATAAAATGGTTCAAACACTTATTGCACACCTGAAACTAGTATAATACTGTTTTTCATTGTACTGGCATTAAAATAAAAAAAAAACATAAATTAAGTAATACTTTACTAAATTAAAATATCACCATTTGTAACATACATATAAACATACACATATATATAAACATACAGAAAGACGTCAATAAAGAACTTATGGCTCTTATTACAACTTTGTAGCTATGAGACTGTAAAATATAGTAATACAATTTCTGGTTTGTCTAAAATAGTGAGATCTTGTGTTTTATCCACTTCATATTTTTATCTGAATTGTGTTTCTAACAAATGAACAAATTAAAAGTCCTTGTTACCAATTTTTTAATGATTTTTTTAAAAATTTACATCCAACTTTGTATATAGTGCAACGATATTTCAAGAGTAGATTCCTTAATGCCCCTTACCCTTTAACTCATTCCCCTCTCCCACAAGCCCTCCCATAACCCTCTGTTGTCTGTATTTAAGAATCTCTTAGGTTTTTGTCCCCCTTCCTGTTTTTATATTATTTTTGCTTCCCATCCTTTATATCATCTGCTTTGTATCTTAAAGTCTTCATAAAAGTGAATTCATATTATATTTGTCTTTCTCTGACTTACTAATTTCATTTAGCATGATACCCTCTAGTTCTATCCACATAGTTGCAAATGGCAAAATTTCATTCTTTTTGATTGCTGAGTAATACTCCATTGTATATAAATATCACATCTTCTTTATCCATTCATCCACCAATGGATATTTTGGCTCTTTCCATACTTTGACTATTGTTGATAGTGCTGCATATGTTCATTGGGGTGCATATGTCCCTATGAAACAGCAACCTGTATCCCTTGGATAAATACCTAATAGTGCAATTGCTGGGTCATAGGGTACTTGTATTTTTAATTTTTTGAGGAGCCTCCACACTGATTTCCAGAGTGGCTGCGCCAGTTTGCATTCTCATCAACAGTGTAAAAACGATCCTCTTTCTCCACATCCTCGCGAGCATCTCTTGTTGTCTGAGTTATTACTGTTAGCCATTCCACTGGGTGCGAGGTGGTATCTTATTGTTGTTTTGATTTGTATTTCCCTGATGATGAGTGACGTTGAGCATCGTTTCATGTGTCTGTTGGCCATCTGGATGCCTTCCTTGGGGGAATGTCTGCTCATGTCTTTGGCCCATTTCTTCACTGGATTATTTGTTTTTTTGGGTGTTGAGTTTGATAAGTTTTTTAATAGATTTTTGGATACTAGCCCTTTATCTGATATGTCGTTTGCAAATATCTTCTCCCATTATGTTGGTTGCCTTTTATTTTTGCTGATTGTTTCCTTCGCTATGCAGAAGTTTTTATTTTGATGAGGTCCCGATAGTTCATTTTTGCTTTTGTTTCCCTTGTCTCTGGAGATGTGTTGAGTGACAAGTTGCTGTGGCTGAGGTCAAAGAGATTTTTGCCTGCTTTCTCCTCGAGGACTTTGATGGCTTCTTGTCTCATATTTAGGTCTTTCATCCATTTTGAGTTTATTTTTGTGTATGGTGTAAGAAAGTGGTCCAGGTTCACTTTTCTGCATGTCGCTGTCCATTTTCCCAGCGCCACTTGCTGAAGAGACTCTCTTTATTCCATTGGATATTCTTTCCTGCTTGTCAAAGACGAGTTGGCCGTATGTTTGGGGGTTCATTTGTAGGTTCTCTATTCTGTTCCATTGATCTGAGTGTCTGTTCTTGTGCCAGTACCACACTGTCTTGATAATTATAGCTATGTAATACAGCTTGAAGTCTGGGATTGTGATGCCTCCTGCTATGGTTTTCTTTTTCAAGATTGCTTTGGCTATTCAGGTCTTTTCTGGTTCCATACAAATTTTAGGACTGTTTGTTCAGCTTCTGTGAAGAATGCTAGTGTTTTTTTTGATAGTTATTGCATTGAATATGTAGATTGCTTTGGGTGCTATTGATGTTTTAACAATATTTGTTCTTCCTATCCAGGAGCATTGAATATTTTTCCATATTTTGAGTTTTCTTCAATTTCTTTCAGACGCTTTCTATAATTTTCAGTGTATAGATTTCTCGTCTCTTTCATTAGATGTATTCCTAGGTATTTTATGGGATCATTTCCTTGATTTCTCTTTCTGTTGCTTCATTGTTGGTGTATAGGAATGCAACTGATTTCTGTGTATTGATTTTATATCCTGCCACTTTGCTGAATTCATGGATCAGTTCTAGAAGTTTTTTGGTAGAATCTTTTGGGTTTTCCATATAGAGGATCATATCATCTGCAAAGAGTGAAAGTTTGACCTCCTCCTGGGTGATTTGGATGCCATTTATTTCTTTGTGTTTTCTGATTGTTGAGACAAAGACTTCCAATACTATGTTGAATAACAGTGATGAGAGTGGACATCCCTGTCTTCTTCCTGACCTTAGGGGGAAAGCACTTAGATTTTCCCCATTGAGGATGATAATAGCATTGGGTCTTTCATATATGGCTTGTACGATCTTGAGGTATGATCCTTCTATCCTTAATTTCTTAAGGGTTTTTATCTAGAAAGGATGCCGTATTTTGTCAAATGCATTCTCTGCATTTATTGAGAGGATCTTGTGGTTCTTGTCCTTTCTTTTATTGATCTTGTGGTTCTTGTCCTTTCTTTTATTGATGTGATGAATCACATTGATGGTTTTGCAGATATTGAGCCAGCATTTCATCGCAGGTATAAATCCCACTTGGTCGTGGTGAATAACTTTTGTGATGTATTCTTGGATCCGATTGGGTAATATCATGTGAGGATTTTTGCATCCATGTTCATCAGGGAAATTGGTCTATAGCTCTCTTTTTTAGTGGGGTCTTTGAATGGTTTTTGAATCAAGGTACTGCTGGCTTCATAGAAGAGTTTGGAAGTTTTTCTTCCATTTTTATTTTTTGGAACAGCTTCAAGAGAATAGGTGTTAATTCTTCCTTAAATGTTGGGTAGAATTTCCCTGGAAAGCTATCTGACCCCGGACTCTTGTTTTTTGGGAGAAAATTTGGATGCCTAATTCTATTGCTTTACTGGTTATGGGTCTGTTCAAATTTTCTATTTCTTCCTGTTTCCGTTTTAGTAGTTTCTATGTTTCTAGGAATGTGTCCCTTTTTTCCAGATTGCCCATTTTATTGGCATATAATTGCTCATAATATTCTCTTATTATTGTTTTTATTTCTGCTATGTTGGTTGTGATCTCTCCTCTTTTGTTCTTGATTTTATTTATTTGAATCCTTTCCTTTTTACTTTTTGATCAAACTGGCTAGTGGTTTATGAATTTTAATTCTTTCAAAGAATCATCTTCTGTTCTGTTGTTTTTTTTTTTGTCATTGTTGTTTTGTTTTCTGTTTTTTTTTGGTTTCTATAGCATTGATTTCTGCTCTAATCTTTATTATTTCCTGTCATCTGCTGTTTTTATGTTTTATTTGCTGTTCTTTTACCATATCTTTGAGGTGGAAGATTAGGTTGTGTATCTGAGACCTTTCTTTCTTCTTTAATAAGGCCTGGATTGCTATATACTTTCCTCTGACGAACCTTCTTGCATCTCAGAGGTTTAGGGCTGTGGTGTTATCATTTTCATTGGCTTCCATGTAGTTTTCAATTTCCTCCTTAACTTCTTGGTTAGCCCATTCATTCTTTTTTTTTTTTAATTTAAAATGGTTTATTTTCAAATTGGTTTACATAAAACACCCAGTGTTCATCCCAACATGTGCCCTTTTTTAATGCCCATCACCCCCTCTCCCCCCCCATCTCCCTCACCCTCAGTTTGTTCTTAGTCTTTGAGAGTCTCTTATGTTTTATCTCCCTCCCTCTCTGTGTCTTTTTTTTCTTTCCCCTCTTCCCCTCCCCCTGGTTTTTGCTTAGTCTCACCAAGTCCACCTATTCGTGGAAACATATGGTATCTGTCTTTTTCTGACTGACTTATTTCACTTAACATAATACCCTCCAGTTCCATCCATGTTGCTACGCATGGCCAGATTTCATTTTTTCTCATTGCCACATAGTAGTCCATTGTATATATGTACCATATCTTCTTTATCCACTCGTCAGTTGATGGGCACTTAGTTTCTTTCCATGTTTTGGCTATTGTCGAAAGTGCTGCTATGAACATTGGGGTACACGTGCTCCTATGCATCAGCAATCCTGTGTCTCTTGGGTAGATTCCTAGCAGGGCTATTGCTAGATCATAGGGTAGCTCTATTTTCATTTTTTTGAGGAAGCTCCACACCGTTTTCCAGAGTGGCTGCACCAGTTTGCATTCCCACCAACAGTGTAGGAGGGTGCCTACTTCTCCACATCCTCGCCAGCATCTATAGTTTCCTGATTTGTTTATTTTAGCCACTCTGACTGGTGTGAGGTGGTATCGCAGTGTGGTTTTGATTTGTATTTCCCTGATGATGAGTGACATTGAACATCGTTTCAAGTGTCTATTTGCCATCTGAATGTCCTCTTTGGAGAAGTGTCTATTCATATCTTCCGCCCATTTCTTCACTGGGTTGTTTGTTTTTCGGGTGTGGAGTTTGGTAAGTTCTTTATAGATTTTAGATATTAGTCCTTTATCCGATATGTCATTTGCGATGATCTTTTCCCATTCCGTTGTTTGCCTATTCGTTTTGTTGGTTGTTTCTTTTGCTGTGCAGAAGCTTTTTATCGTGATGAAGTCCCAATAGTTCATCTTTGCTTTTAATTCCCTTGCCTTTGGAGACGTGTCAAGTAAGAAATTGGTGCGTCTTAGGTCAAAGAGGCTTTTTCCTGCTCTTTCCTCTAGGATTTTGACGGTTTCCTGTCTCACATTCAGATCTTTTATCCATTTAGAATTTATTTTTGTGAGTGGTGTAAGAAAGTGGTCTAGTTTCATTCTTTTGCAAATTCCTGTCCAATTCTCCCAGCACCATTTATTAAAGAGGCTGTCTTTTTTCCATTGAATACATTTTCCCGCTTTATCAAAGATTAGTTGGCCATATACTTGCGGGTCCATTTCTGAGATTTCTATCCTATTCCATTGGTCTATGTGTCTGTTCTTGTGCCAATACCATACAGTCTTGATGACCACCGCTTTGTAGTAGAGGTTAAAGTCTGGGATTGTGATGCCTCCCGCCTTGGTTTTATTCTTCAGTATTATTTTGGCTATTCGAGGTCTTTTGTGGTTCCATACAAATTTTAGGATTGTTTGCTCTAGCTTTGAGAAGAATGCTGGTGCAATTTTGATTGGAAATGCATTGAATGTGTGGATTGCTTTGGGTAGTATTGCCATTTTAACGATATTTATTCTTCCAATCCATGAGCATGGGATGTTTTTCCATTTCCTTGTGTCTTCCTCAATTTCCTTCAGAAGTTTTTTATAGTTTTCAGTGTAGAGGTCTTTCACATCTTTGGTTAGGTTTATTCCTAGGTATTTTATGGTTTTTGGTGTAATTGTGAAGGGGATTAGCTTCTTTATTTCTCTTTCTGCTGCTTCATTGTTGGTGTATAGAAATGCCACCAATTTCTGTACATTGATTTTGTATCCTGCAACTTTGCTGAAATCCCGGATCAGTTCTAGTAGGCTTTTGGTAGATTCCGTCGGGTTTTCCATGTAAAGTATCATGTCATCTGCAAAAAGTGAAAGTTTGACTTCCTCCTTGCCAATCTTGATGCCTTTTATTTTGTTTTGTTGTCTGATTGCTGATGCTAAGACTTCCAACACTATGTTAAATAGCAGTGGCGAGAGTGGACACCCCTGTCGTGTTCCTGATCTCAGGGGGAAGGCTTTCAGTTTTTCCCCATTGAGGATGATATTAGCTGTGGGCTTTTCATATATGGCTTTTATGATGTTTAAGTATGTTCCTTCTATCCCGACTTTCTCGAGAGTTTTTATTAAGAAAGGGTGCTGTATTTTGTCAAATGCTTTTTCTGCATCTATTGACAGGATCATATGGTTCTTATCTTTACTTTTGTTGATGTGATGTATCACGTTGATTGATTTGCGAATATTGAACCAGCCCTGCAACCCAGGGATGAATCCTACTTGATCATGGTGGATAATTCTCTTTATGTGTTGTTGGATTCGATTTGCTAGTATCTTATTGAAAATTTTTGCATCCATATTCATCAGGGATATTGGCCTGTAATTCTCCTTCTTTGCTGGATCTCTATCTGGTTTGGGAATCAAAGTGATGCTGGCTTCATAGAATGAGTCCGGGAGTTTTCCTTCCGTTTCAGTTTTTTGGAACAGCTTGAGGAGTATAGGAATTAACTCTGTTTTAAATGTCTGGTAAAATTCCGCAGGAAAGCCGTCTGGTCCAGGGCTTTTATTTGCTGGGAGATTTTAGATAACTGATTCTATTTCTTCACTAGTTATTGGTCTGTTCAATTTTTCTATTTCTTGCCGTTTGAGTTTTGGTAGCGTGTGGCTATTTAGGAAGCTGTCCATTTCTTCCAGATTGCCAAGTTTGGTGGCATATAATTTTTCATAGTATTCTCTGATGATTGTTTGTATCTCTGAGGGATTGGTTGTAATTTCTCCCTTTTCATTCACGATTTTATCTATTTGAGTTCTCTCTCTTTTCTTTTTGAGAAGCCTGGTTAGAGGTTTGTCTATTTTGTTTATTTTTTCAAAGAACCAGCTTTTGGTTTCATTGATCTGTTCCACTACCTTTTCTGTCTCCATATGGTTAATTTGTGCTCTGATCTTAGTTATTTCTCTCTTTCTGCTGGGCTTGGGTTGTTTTATTTGTTCTGCTTCTAGTTCCTTTAGGCGCGCTGTTAGAATTTGTGTTATTGATTTTTCTTGTTTCTTGAGATGGGCCTGGATTGCAATATATTTCCCTCTGAGGACTGCTTTTGCTGCATCCCAGAGCGTTTGGATTGTTGTATTTTCATTTTCATTTGTTTCCATGTATTTTTTAATTTCTTCTCTGATGGCTTGGTTGACCCAGTCATCTTTTAGTAGGTTATTTCTTAGCCGCCATGTTCTTGGATATTTTCCAGGCTTTCTCCTGTGGTTGATTTCAAGTTTCAAAGCATTGTGGTCTGACAGTGTACACGGTATGATCTCAATTCTTTTATATTTATTCAGAGCTTCCCTGTGCCCCAGAATGTGATCTATCTTGGAAAATGTACCGTGTGCAGTTGAGAAGAATGTAAATTCCTTTGCTTCTGGATGAAGGACCCTAAAGATGTCTGTGAGGCCCATCTGTTCTAATGTGTCGTTCAGGCCTATTGTTTCTGTGGAGATTTTCTGATTTGTGGATCTATCCAATGCTGAGAGTGGAGTGTTAAGATCCCCTACTATTAGGACATTTTTATCGATGAGGTTGCTAATGTTTGTAATTAGTTGTTTTACAAATTTGGGTGCCCCCGAATTCGGTGCGTAGATATTTACAATTGTTAGCTCTTCCTGCTGGATGGTCCCTGAGACTATTATATAATGTCCTTCCTCATCTCTTATTACATCGTTCATTTTAAAGTCTAATTTGTCTGATATAAGTGTGGCTACTCCGGCTTTCTTCTGACTTCCAGTAGCATGGTAGATAGTTCTCCATCCCCTCACTTTCAATCTGAAGGTATCTTCAGGTTTAAGATGAGTTTCTTGAAGACAGCAAATAGATGGGTCTTGTTTTTTAATCCATTCTGTTATCCTGTGTCTTTTGATTGGCGCATTTATTCCGTTTACATTCAGTGTTAATATTGAAAAATATGGGCTTACAGTCACTGTATTATCTGTAGGTTTCATGATTGTAAGGCTGTCCCTGGCAGTTTGTGTTCTTTGCAAGTTTGCCTTCATAGAATGCCCCTCAGGATCTCTTGCAGTGCCGGCTTATTTGTGATAAATTCTTTCAGTTTTTGTTTGTTTGGAAAAACCTTGATCTCTCCTTCTATTCTGAACGACAGGCTAGCCGGATACAGAATTCTTGGTTGCATGTCCTTCTTGCTCATCACATTGAAGATATCCTGCCATTCCTTTCTGGCTTGCCAAGTTTCTGTAGATAAGTCTGCTACTACCCTTATAGGTCTCCCTTTGTATGTTAGGGTTCTTTTGTCCCTAGCTGCTTTCAGGATTCTCTCCCTATCTTTGTATTTTGCCAGCTTCACTATGATGTGCCGTGCAGAAGGTCTATTCAAGTTACGTCTGAGGGGAGTTCTCTGTGCCTCTTGGATTTCCATGCCCTTTTCCTTCCTCATGTTGGTGAAGTTCTCAGCAATGATTTGTTCAAGAACCCCTTCGACTCCTTTCTCTCTCTCTTCTTCCTCTGGAACTCCTATGATACGGATATTGTTTCTTTTGAGTGCATCGCTCAGCTCTCGAATTCTCCTTTCCTGTTCCTGGATCAGCTTCTCTCTCTTTTTATCTGCTTCCTCTTTTTCAATGATTTTGTCTTCTAAGGCACTAACCCTTTCCTCTACCTCTTCAATCCGTGCTGTGGCTGCTTCCAGCTTCCCCTGTATTTCTTCTAATTTCTTCTTTAATTCTTCCTGCCCGTTTTTAAGGTCCTTGAACTCTGCCGCGCGGGACCCCTTGCATTCATCTAAGCTTTTTTCAAGGCCAGCGATTAGTTTTATAATTGTCATTCTATATTCATGTTCTGTTATGTTGCTTATATCTGTTTTCATTAATTCTTGAGCTGTCACTGCTTTTTGTGGATTCTTTTGAGGAGAATTCTTCCGTCTCGTCATTTTGGCTGGATGTGTTTTGGGTTGTTTCTTGAAGTTGCCCCGCGCAGAGACTCAGGAGTGGACACTGCCTCACGAACCCCGGCCAGGGTCAGAAAACCTGCACTGTCAGTGATGAACTGCTGAAGGCTCAAGGTTGGACAAGTATCCATTCATTCTTTAGTGAGATGTTCTTTAGTCTTCGAGTATTTTTTATCTTTCCAATTTTTTTCTCGTGGTTGACTTCGAGTTTATTGGTTGTGGTATGGAAATATGCGTGGTATGATCTCAATATTTTTGTGTTTGTTGAGGGCTGATCTGTGTCCCAGTATGTGGTCTGTTCTGAAGAAAGTTCCATGTGAGCTGGAGAAAAAAATGTATATTCTGCTGCTTTAGGATGAAATGTTCTAAATGTATCTGTTAAGTCCATCTGGTCCAGTGTGTCATTCAAAGCCATTGTTTCCTTGTTGATTTTCTGTTTAGATGATCTAACCATTGCTGTAAGTGGGGCGTTAAGTCACCTACTCTTGTGGTATTATTATTATCAATGAGTTTCTTTATATTTGTGAGTAATTGATTTATATATTTGGGTACTGCCACATTTGGAACATAGATATTTACAATTGTTACGTATTCTTGTGGGATAGACCACTTAATTATGATATAATGCCCTTCTTCATCTCTTGTTACTGTTTTTATTTTAAAGTCTAGATTGTCTGATATAAGTATGGCTACTCTGGCTTTCTTTTGGTGACCTGTTAGGATAAGAGATCGTTCTCCATCCCCTTACCTTCAATCTGAAAGTGTCTTTAGTTCTAAAGTGGGTCTCTTGTAAACAGCATAGAGATAGGTCTTGTTTTCTTATCCATTGTGTTACCCTATGTCTTCTGATTGGAGCATTTAGTTCACTGACATTTAGAGTGAGTACTGAAAGGTATGAGTTTATTGCCATTATGTTTCTTGTAGAGTTGGAGCTTCTGGTGGTGTTCACTGGTCCTTTCTAGTCTTTGTTGCTTTTGGTCTTTTTGTTTTCCCCCCCGTCTTTTCTTTCCTTAGAGAGTACCACTTAAAATTTCTTGCAGGGCTGGTTTAGTGATCACAAAGTCCTTTAATTTTGGTTTGTCTGGGAACATTTTTATCTCCCTATTTTGAATGAAAGCCTTGTTTGATACAGAATTCTTGGCTGCATATTCATCTGAGTCAGGACATTGAATATATTCTGCCACTTCTTTCTGGCCTGTCAAGTTTCTGTAGATAGGTCTGCTGCAAATCTGATATGTCTTCCTTTGTAGGTTAAGGACTTTTTTTCCCTTCCTGTTTTCATGATTCTTTCCCTGCCTGAGTATTCTGTGAATATGACTATGATTTGCCTTGTAGATGGTTGGGTTTTGTGGAATCTTGTGGGAGTCCTCTGTGATGTCTGTCTTTCGCCAAGTTAGGAAAGCTTTCCACTATTATTTGCTCACATAATCCTTCTACCCCTTTTCCTTCTCTTCATCTTCTGGAACCCCTATGATTCTGATGTTGTTCCTTTTTAATGAGTCACCTATTTCTCTTATTCTTAAATCGTGCTCTTTGCTTTACTCTCCGTGTTTTTTTCTGCTTCATTATTCTCCAGAAATTTGTCCTCTATATCACTGTTTCTCTGCTCCGCCTCATCTATCCTTGCCACTGTGGCAACCATTCGAGATTTCAGCTCAGTTATAGTATTTTTTATTTTACCCTGACTAGCTTCTACTCCTTTTATCTTCGTAAAGAGGGATTCTAATCTATTTTCATCTCCAGTTCATATATTGACTATCGTGATTCTAAATTCTGGTTCAGACATCTTGCTGTATCTGTGTTGGTTAAGTCTCTGGCTACTGTTTTTTCCTGCCCTTTCTTTTGGGGTGTATTCCTTCATTTCATCATTTTGAACGAAGAGAAAGAATTAATAAGATAAATAAAATTTAAATGAAGAAAATTGGAGACAACACACACACAGAAAAAATAAATAAATGATGATAGATCCTAGGTGTGTTTTTGTCTGTTTATTAAAAGAAGCTTGAGAGGAAGGAGGCAACATGGCGGAGGAGTAGGGGGCTCCAGTATTTCGCTTGCCCTTTAAAGGGGGACGACTGAAACCATTGTCTCTCTCTCAACTCCAAAAATCGGGGGGAAAAGGTGCTAGAGCTGACAAGAAACTAAGGCGAACACAGACACGGCCCAACTGAACTGTGAGTTTAATCTGGGTCGGATAAAACGAACTCGAACTCGGGAAGTTGAGCTGAGGGGAGGGTGAGCGTCTTCGGAGATAGCTGGGAAAGTGCCGACCGAACAACATCTGAACGAGAGGGCCAGAGCGGGTGAGACCACTACCATCCAGGCCCTAAATGCAGGGCTTTTGAAGAGAAGTTCAGTGGCAAACAGCAGCAATCCCCGCGCGCTGCTGGGACCGCACCAACCTCGTCCTGAGCCACTGGGACGCGCGCGGGAGGGACTGGCAGCAGGGACGCAGGCGGCGCCGCCTGCGGAGCACCTCTAACCCCGGCACAATTATAACGAAATCGGGGGGTGGCAGACGGCCGCAACACCGCGCCACCCTCGCCCAGCGCCTCCGGGGCGCGCGCGCTGCCGGGACAGGCAGGGGGGACTCAGGCGGCGGCTCCTGCGGAGCACCTCTAACCCCCGCACAGTTATAGCCAAATCGGGGGGTAGCAGAGGGCCGCGCCACCGCGCCACCCTCGCCCAGCGCCTCCGGGGCGCGCGCGCTGCCGGGACAGGCAGGGGGGACTCAGGCGGCGGCTCCTGCGGAGCACCTCTAAGCCCCGCACAGTTACAGCCAAATCGGGGGGTAGCAGACGGCCGCGCCACCGCGCCACCCTCGCCCAGCGCCTCCGGGCACGCACGCTGCCGGGATAGGCAGCAGGCACCCAGGCAGACCCAGGCGCGGCTCCAGTAAACCACACTAGGCTGGCGTGGGCGGTGGAGAGAGAACAGAAATAAAGGGGCGAATAAAGCCTCCAGGACTGGTGGCGCGGGTCTGGAGAGACGCCATTGTTGTCTCACAAGCCAGGAAGTCACCCCAGAAGCCATCCCTGCAGCAGTGGAGGCCGGACCCGCCTACACTAAACCACGCCCCTCCCAAACTATCAGCAGGAGCGACTGATCCAAGTGGAGATTGCTGCCTGGAGTAACGCCAGTCATTTCTTCTTTTTAAATTTATCCCTCCCTTTCTCATTCCTACCGATCCCCATCCCTGAGCTGGTCATCCAGGGTACTGACTGGCTTAATCATTTTTTTCGTTCTTTTTGTTTTTTGTTTTTTTGTTTTTTGTTTGTTTGTTTGTTTTGTTTGGGTTTTTTTTGTTTTGTTTTTTGTTTTTTGTTTTTTGTTTTTGTTTTGTTTTTTAACCCACTCTTTGAGGACATGTCCTACAACCTCTTCTTTACTTCCCTAGCCCTTTTTCTGGAATAACCAGGCCGTATAAGTTCATCTAGACGACATCGATCTTTATTCCTTTTCCCTCGCACCTGTCCTTATTCTGATTTCTATCAGTCTGGATTAAACCCTTTAGTCGCTCTACCTGGGCAAAGTCCATTTCCTTCTTCTCCCTGTACCAGTCATTATTCTGTCTATATATGCTCTGCCACCAGCACACTACATACCCTGTCCTTAACGTGTAGCTGTTACTTCAGGACATTGCCCTCAGAGAGTCACTTGTTATTTTTTTCTGTTGTGAACTGCTTGTCTGGACCATTTGTCGGTACGTTTGAGTATTTCTGTGTTCTGTGTGTCTGTCAGTTTTCCTTTCCAGGGCAACTTCAAGAAACAACCCATAACACATCCAGCCAAAATGACGAGACGGAAGAATTCTCCTCAAAAAGGTCTACAAGAAGCAGTGACAGCTCAAGAATTAATGAAAAGAGATATAAGCAACATAACAGAACTTGAATATAGAATGTTAATCATAAAACTAATTGCTGGCCTTGAAAAAAGCTTAGATGAATGCAAGGGGTCCTACGAGGCAAAGTTCAAAGACCTTAAAAACGGTCAGGAAGAATTAAAGAAGACATTGGAAGAAATACAGGGGAAACTGGAAGCAACCACAGCACGGATTGAAGAGGTAGAGGAAAGAGTTAGTGCATTAGAAGACAAAATCATTGAAAAAGAGGAAGCAGATAAAAAGAGAGAGAAGCTGATCCAGGAACAGGAAAGGAGAATTCGAGAGTTGAGCGATGCAGTCAAAAGAAACAATATCCGTATCATAGGAGTTCCAGAGGAAGAAGAGAGAGAGAAAGGAGTCGAAGGGGTTCTGGAACAAAACATTGCTGAGAACTTCCTCAACATGAGAAAGGAAACGGGCATGGAAATCCAAGAGGCACAGAGAACTCCCCTCAGACGTAACTTGAATAGACCTTCTGCACGGCACATCATAGTGAAGCTGGCAAAATACAAAGATAGGGAGAGAATCCTGAAAGCAGCTAGGGACAAAAGAACCCTAACATACAAAGGGAGACCTATAAGGGTAGTAGCAGACTTATCTACGGAAACTTGGCAAGCCAGAAAGGAATGGCAGGACATCTTCAATGTGATGAGCAAGAAGGACATGCAACCAAGAATTCTGTATCCGGCTAGCCTGTCATTCAGAATAGAAGGAGAGATCAAGGTTTTTCCCAACAAACAAAAACTGAAAGAATTTATCACAAATAAGCCAGCACTGCAAGAGATCCTGAGGGGCATTCTATGAAAACAAGGAGGCAAAGAATACAAACTACCAGACACAGCCTTACAAACATGAAACTTACAGATAATACAGTGACTGTAAGCCCATATTTTTCAATATTAACACTGAATGTAAATGGACTAAATGCGCCAATCAAAAGACACAGGATAACAGAATGGATTAAAAAACAAGACCCATCTATTTGCTGTCTTCAAGAAACTCATCTTAAACCTGAAGACACCTTCAGATTGAAAGTGAGGGGATGGAGAACTATCTACCATGCTACTGGAAGTCAGAAGAAAGCCGGAGTAGCCACACTTATATCAGACAAATTAGACTTTAAAATGAACGATGTAATAAGAGATGAGGAAGGACATTATATAATAGTCTCAGGGACCATCCAGCAGGAAGAGCTAACAATTGTAAATATCTACGCACCGAATTCAGGGGCACCCAAATTTGTAAAACAACTAATTACAAACATTAGCAACCTCATCGATAAAAATGTCCTAATAGTAGGGGATCTCAACACTCCACTCTCGGCATTGGATAGATCAACAAAACAGAAAATCTCCGCAGAAACAATAGCCCTGAATGACACATTAGGACAGATGGGCCTCACAGACATCTTTAGGGTCCTTCATCCAGAAGCAAAGGAATTTACATTCTTCTCATCTGCACACGGTACATTTTCCAAGATAGACCACATTCTGGGGCACAGGGAAGCTCTGAATAAATATAAAAGAATTGAGATCATACCGTGTACAGTGTCAGACCACAATGCTTTGAAACTTGAAATCAACCACAGGAGAAAGCCTGGAAAATATCCAAGAACATGGCGGCTAAGAAATAACCTACTAAAAGATGACTGGGTCAACCAAGCCATCAGAGAAGAAATTAAAAAATACATGGAAACAAATGAAAATGAAAATACAACAATCCAAACGCTCTGGGATGCAGCAAAGGCAGTCCTGAGAGGGAAATATATTGCAATCCAGGCCCATCTCAAGAAACAAGAAAAATCAATAACACAAATTCTAACAGCACGCCTAAAGGAACTAGAAGCAGATCAACTAAAACAACCCAAGCCCAGCAGAAAGAGAGAAATAACTAAGATCAGAGCACAAATTAACCATATGGAGACAGAAAAGGTAGTGGAACAGATCAATGAAACCAAAAGCTGGTTCTTTGAAAAAATAAACAAAATAGACAAACCTCTAGCCAGGCTTCTCAAAAAGAAAAGAGAGAGAACTCAAAGAGATAAAATCGTGAATGAAAAGGGAGAAATTACAACCAATCCCTCAGAGATACAAGCAATCATCAGAGAATACTATGAAAAATTATATGCCACCAAACTTGGCAATCTGGAAGAAATGGACAGCTTCCTAAATAGCCACACGCTACCAAAACTCAAACGGGAAGAAATAGAAAATTTGAACAGACCCATAACTAGTGAAGAAATAGAATCAGTTATTAAAAACCTCCCAGCAAATAAAAGCCCTGGACCAGATGGCTTTCCTGCGGAATTTTACCAGACATTTAAAACAGAGTTAATTCCTATCCTCCTCAAGCTGTTCCAAAAAATTGAAACGGAAGGAAAACTCCCGGACTCATTCTATGAAGCCAGCATCACTTTGATTCCCAAACCAGATAGAGACCCAGCAAAGAAAGAAAATTACAGGCCAATATCCCTGATGAATATGGATGCAAAAATTCTCAACAAGATACTAGCAAATCGAATCCAACAGCATATAAAGAGAATTATCCACCATGATCAAGTAGGATTCATCCCTGGGTTGCAGGGCTGGTTCAATATTCGCAAATCAATCAACGTGATACATCACATCAACAAAAGAAAAGATAAGAACCATATGATCCTGTCAATAGATGCAGAAAAAGCATTTGACAAAATACAGCATCCTTTCTTAATAAAAACTCTCGAGAAAGTCGGGATAGAAGGAACATACTTAAACATCATAAAAGCCATATATGAAAAACCCACAGCTAATATCATCCTCAATGGGGAAAAATTGAAAGCCTTCCCCCTGAGATCAGGAACACGACAGGGATGTCCACTCTCGCCACTGCTATTTAACATAGTGCTGGAAGTCTTAGCATCAGCAATCAGACAACAAAACAAAATAAAAGGCATCAAGATTGGCAAGGAGGAAGTCAAACTTTCACTTTTTGCAGATGACATGATACTTTACATGGAAAACCCGACAGAATCCACCAAAAGCCTACTAGAACTGATTCATGATTTCAGCAAAGTTGCAGGATACAAAATCAATGTACAGAAATCGGTGGCATTTCTATACACCAACAATGAAGCAGCAGAAAGAGAAATAAAGAAGCTAATCCCTTTCACAATTGCACCAAAAACCATAAAATACTTAGGAATAAACCTAACCAAAGATGTGAAAGACCTCTACACTGAAAACTATAAAAAACTTATGAAGGAAATTGAGGAAGACACAAGGAAATGGAAAAACATCCCATGCTCATGGATTGGAAGAATAAATATCGTCAAAATGGCAATACTACCCAAAGCAATCTACACATTCAATGCAATCCCAATCAAAATTGCACCAGCATTCTTCTCAAAGCTAGAGCAAACAATCCTAAAATTTGTATGGAACCACAAAAGACCTCGAATAGCCAAAATAATACTGAAGAATAAAACCAAGGCGGGAGGCATCACAATCCCAGACTTTAACCTCTACTACAAAGCGGTGGTCATCAAGACTGTATGGTATTGGCACAAAAACAGACGCATAGACCAATGGAATAGAATAGAAAACTCAGAAATGGACCCGCAAGTATATGGCCAACTAATCTTTGACAAAGCGGGGAAAATGTATCCAATGGAAAAAAAGACAGCCTTTTTAACAAATGGTGCTGGGAGAATTGGACAGCAACATGCAAAAGAATGAAACTAGACCACTTTCTTACACCACTCACAAAAATAAATTCTAAATGGATAAAAGATCTGAATGTGAGGCAGGAAACCGTCAAAATCCTAGAGGAGAAAACAGGAAAAAGCCTCTTTGACCTAAGACGCACCAATTTCTTACTCGACATGTCTCCAAAGGCAAGAGAATTAAAAGCAAAGATGAACTATTGGGACCTCATCAAGATAAAAAGCTTCTGCACGGCAAAAGAAACAACCAACAAAACGAATAGGCAACCAACGGAATGGGAAAAGATCATCGCAAATGACATATCGGATAAAGGACTAATATCTAAAATTTATAAAGAACTTACCAAACTCCAAACCCGAAAAACAAACAACCCAGTGAAGAAATGGGCGGAAGATATGAATAGACACTTCTCCAAAGGGGACATTCAGATGGCCAACAGACACATGAAACGATGCTCAATGTCACTCAGCATCAGGGAAATACAAATCAAAACTACACTGAGATACCACCTCACACCAGTCAGAGTGGCTAAAATGAACAAATCAGGAAACTATAGATGCTGGCGAGGATGTGGAGAAGTAGGCACCCTCCTACACTGTTGGTGGGAATGCAAACTGGTGCAGCCACTCTGGAAAACGGTGTGGAGGTTCCTCAAAAAAATGAAAATAGAGCTACCCTATGACCCAGCAATAGCCCTGCTAGGAATCTACCCAAGAGACACAGGAATGCTGATGCATAGGAGCACGTGTACCCCAATGTTCATAGCAGCACTTTCGACAATAGCCAAATCATGGAAAGAGACCAAGTGCCCATCAACTGACGAATGGATAAAGAAGTTATGGTACTTATATACAATGGACTATTACGTGGCAATGAGAAAAAATGAAATCTGGCCATGTGTAGCAACATGGATGGAACTGGAGGGTATTATGTTAAGTGAAATAAGTCAGTCAGAAAAAGACAGATACCATATGTTTCCACGAATAGGTGGACTTTGTGAGACTAAGCAAAAACCAGGGGGAGGGGAAGAGGGGAAAGAAAAAAAAGACACAGAGAGGGAGGGAGATAAAACATAAGAGACTCTCAAGGACTAAGAAAAAACTGAGGGTAAGGGGGATGAGGGAGGGGGGAGAGGGGGTGATGGGCATTAAAAAGGGCACATGTTGGGATGAACACTGGGTGTTATATGTAAACCAATTTGAAAATAAACTATTATAAAAAAAAAAAAAAAAAAAAAAAAAAAAAAAAAAAAAAAAAAAAAAGAAGCTTGATTGATTAGAGAAAAAAGAAATTAATTAAAATTAAAAAATGATATACAACACACACACACACACACACACACACACAAAATCAAATAAATGATGCTAGATCCTAGATGTATTTGGTGTTGTTATTGAAAGGAATTTGATTGATTGGGGAAAAAAGGGAAAATTAAAATTAAAAAATTAAAAACAACACACACATACACATACAAAAAATTAAAATAAATAATGCTAGATAGTGGGTGTGTTTTGACTTGGTTATTGAAAAGAGCTTGATTGGAGAAAAAAGGGAAAAAATTAAAATTAAAGAATTATAAACAACACACATGCACATACACATAGAAATTCAAATAAGAGATGATACACCCTAGGTGTGTTTTGGTCTGGTTATTGAAAGGAGTTTGACTGTTTAGAGAAAAAAAGGAAAAAGAGAAGAAAAATAAGAAAAAAAAGAAAACGTTTGAAAATTTGAGTTAATGAATGTAATGAAATAGATTAATGGAGAAGCGCTTGATTGACTAGGAAAAAGGGAAAACAATACAATTAAAAAATTAAAGGGGTGGCTGGGTGTCTCA
This sequence comes from Paguma larvata, assembly GCA_030068075.1. NCBI lineage: Eukaryota > Metazoa > Chordata > Mammalia > Carnivora > Viverridae > Paguma > Paguma larvata. The sequence continues at coordinate 68,006 of JAINVK010000871.1, forward strand.
GTCGGTTGAGCGTCCGACTTCGGCTCAGGTCATGATCTTGTAGTCCGTGAGTTCAAGCCCCGCGTCGGGCTCTGTGCTGACAGCTCAGAGCCTGGAGCCTGCTTTGGATTCTGTGTCTCCCTCTCTCTCTGCCCCTCCCCCACTCATGCTCTGTCTTTCTCTCTGTCTCAAAAATAAATAAACATTAAAAAAAATTTTTAAATATTAAAAACAACTCACACAAAAAAATAAAATAAATGATGGAAGTATAATAGAAATTGAAACATTTACAAAAAAGTGAAAATTTTAGTAGAAACAAAAAGAGGAAGTGATGGAAGTATAATAGAATTTGAAAAACATACAAAAAAGTGAAAAATTTAGCAGAAAAAAATAAAGGTAAATATTTTTAATAAAATTGTAAATAAAATAAAATTTTCTCTTTCTGTATTCAAGGAAAGGAAAAGAAAAGGAAAAAAAAGGAAAAATGAAAAAAGAAAATCGAATAGCGTACCAGTGAACAGACTGAAATAGGATTGATATTACATCAGTTTCCCTTAAGATCAAACTATGAAACAGTTTATAGTCCATAAAGTAAGCTGGCAGAGAGATCCATGGTGTTCCTGAAGAGTGAGGTTGGCCCAGTTGGGTGGGGCTTAGTGTAAAGTCTCTGTTCTCCACTAGATGTCGCTGCTTGGCTTACTGAGGTGGATCATTGTGGTGCCTATAGGTGTGTGTGCGCATGCATGGGCAGGGTGAAAATGGCATCACCTGGTTACCCAGCCTTGTATCGGAATCCTCTGTTCTCCCCGACCAGAAATCACGCACCAGTCTTTTTTCTCTGGTTTCTGTCATTCACCACTTTTACACTGTCTGTGACTACACCATCTTGTAACCTGGCGGCACCTCCCACCTGACTTTTATCTGAGATGCGACTTTTTTTCTGGACCCTTCACTTGTGAGGACTGTGGCTTTGACCCGCTCAGATGCTCTGGGGGAGGGTGTCCCTGAGCAATGGCTGGGTGCCGGCCGCACCCAGAAATGTTCATGGAACCTTGCTGCTGCCAATGTTCAGAGACTTGCAGCTGGGTGCAAACCCACAGCAGAAAAAGTTCACACTATTGTGTAACAGCAGCATTTCCGGGACTATGGAAAATCACTCATGGTCCAAGGACCTTCCGGACCCACTCTTCTCCTGGGAATTCACCCTTCCCACCAGAGCACCACTAGGTATTTTGAACTGCATAGTTTCAGACACTGAGTTCCCCCTGTTTATAGAGTCTTAATGAAATTTAAGCCCCCTCCTCTTTCTCCTTTCTCTCTTTTTAGTTCAGTCCCTTGGCTGTTTCCACTTTTCTACTTTCTCTCCAGCTGATTTTGTGAGGTGTGCTTTTCCTGTAATCTCCCCCCACCCCAGCTCTGTCCTCTCTCTGCAGGCAAAAGCAGTTCCCTGCCCTCTGTGGCTCCTCTCTCCCCCAGTTCCCCTCTTCATGCCACGTTCCTGCTGAGTTTTGTAGTTCACGTTATGCAGATCATTGTGTTATTCCTCAAATCCTTTTTCTAGGTGTGCAAGATGGTTTATGTTGATCTGGCTGTATTTCATGTACCCGAGACAGAAAAAAGACTTCCATGCTGTTCTGCCATCTTGGCTCCTCTTGTTATCGATATTTCTGGAGAAGAATTTCAAGGTCTTCCCTTGCCCTGATAATGTAATCTTATGCAGGCTGTGGACCTAACTATCATAGATTGGTGGAGGAGATACCTAGTGCTGTCTGGTTGTTTCTATGACCTTGCTAGTCCCCAAAACATCTAGTTTATTTCCTATTAGTCTTTTTCCTTCACAATTTTGGGTACTTACTTTCTTTGGGGGGGTCTTCAATACCTGAGAGTCACTGATGAAGTGTCCCAAATTCAAATGCCTATAGCAACTGGAGTTGGAAAAGATCTGGTAGAAGTGGACAAAAGGATGGATAAACTAGGGATGCAATGGGGGTGTGCCAAAGGATTCAAGGTAACTGAATGGAAGCTCTAAGGTGGGAAAAGAGGAAAAAGAAGGGAAAGCCTTAAGAAGGAAGAAATCTTAAGTGAGTCAGATTGGGGAGATCTTTAAATATTTTAATACATTTGATAGCTTCTTTTCAGACTCAGATTAGAAAAGAAGATGTAATTCCAAATCATCCTCAGTAACACCATTCCAACAAGGAGGGGATGGTTAGAGTTGGGAGAGCATACAGTCAGCGTGGATTCAAATAAGGGTTTAGGTCATTAGAGAAGTGACCATGGGTAAAACAGGACCAAACTGGAAGAACAGAGGAGCTTTAAAAAACAGCTCCTTTCAGGGTCTGATAGTATCTTCCAATTACTTTCCAACATTAGTTTCTGGTCACAAAATTCTCACAATAAAAATATCCTTTCAAATATCGTATTAACTTTCAACCAAAATAAACTGTAAATATTTGTGAAAGTATTAAACTTTTTTTAAAAAAAATCATTTATTCCTTTTTTATTTTCTACCAAAGATACACCTTTCAAGGGACTCAGAACCAAAGCTAATTTGTCTGTTATGACTTAATCATGAACTCAATACATGTCTCAAAAGACAGTACATAACATGCATCCACTCAAGGTCCCAAAGATAGTCAATAGAAAGACTTAGACAATCTTCCCATAGCTGGCAATGGAGAGTAGGAGGTAGCTGCAGCAGGGATATAAACATTTACTATAACCATATTTTGGTGCCCCCTGCCTGACATTTGGCTTCTCATATAGGTAAGATGCAAATACCTGTGAGCCCTGGCAGGCAGAAAGCCAAGCCAACTGCTCAGGATGCAAAATGAGCAAAAAGAAAGCAAGAGCTGTCCCTGGGAAAGCTTCAGTAGCAAACTTGTACCCAAAAGAAAATTTAACCAGAGTCCAAATCTAAAGAACTCACATTTAAAATATTTTTATCATGCTAGTATGAATTTAAGAAAGTAGCAACAAAGAGGAGGGTTTTGTTTTGTTTTATTTTGTTTTACTTTCCTTTTTTCTCTCTACTGGGCACTATAGACAGGGTTGCAGGAGAGATGACTCTGATGATAATTCTTACTTTCTGCCAACTTCTGCCAGTTTTCCCAGAATCTCTCTGCATGTGCCAGAACTAATGTGGCCTTTCATTTATCCCTTTTCAGGTCCCAACTGTATGGAAGAAGTGAACGTATTTTCTCTCTACCCTTTCATTTTTTGCCTAGGACCCTTACAACAATAAAAAAACAAACAAACACAAATTTACTTAATGTAAGTTTTATGTGACATGAGAGCCTTCGTAAGGAAATAAAGATCTGTAGAAATGAGTAAAACTGAGAGTTTTTATGCTAGATTTGATTAAGAGTGGGAGGCACGGAAAAATATGATAGGAGAAGAGTCAGAGCTAAGAGAACTAAAGTGGAGGAAATTAGCGAAGTGTATGTGTTCAGATTCTTTTCTGTGTCTTCTCATCTCTGGAGTTACAGATACTTCTTTCCTCTGTGTATGAGGGTTTTATGAACTACTTCATAGGGAACTAAGAAAATCTTTCCTACACATGTCATTTCTCAACTTCCTTCTGGTTGAAATATCCAGGCTAACTTATAACCTGTCATGAGAAAAATCTCATTCTCTTACAACTTTTCACCTAAAAGTTTTAGTGTCTATTACTGATTACTGCTTGAATTAGTTGGAGAACAAATGATGAAAAATAGATGATTAAAAATGATGACTTTTCCGGAGTGCTAGAGGGGCTCAGTCATTTAAATGTTTGACTTCAGCTCGGGTCATGATCTCATGGTCCATGGGTTAGAGCCCCGTGGAGGGCTCTGTGCTGACAGCTTGGAGCCTGAAACCTGCTTCATATTTTTTCTTCCATTCTCTCTGTCCCTTGTCGAGTCATGCTGTGTAATTCTCTCTCTCTCTTTCTCACTCTCTCTCAAATACATAAACACTCAAAAAATTTCTTATGATGAATTTTCTATCATTTTTCTTTCATTCCTTATTTACCATCTGTCACTCTTCTAAAGAAAAAAATGTTTTTAATTTTTATTTTCTCAGGTAATAAAATATATCTATAGTCAGGGAACCAAAATATCTCCAGGAAATTTTCATAAAGCATACAACTTCTGAAATATATAAACCGATACCATTTTACCAATATAAATTTAACCAAGAGCAGCCTAAGAGTGTTTATTTTTTAGCAATCCTTCCTAGGTAACTATGACATGTGTAGATGGACACATCAAACAAATATAATTAAGAGTATCATGTCTCTTTCTTTAATGATAAAGAACAAAAAAATTGGGGATATTTCCATGGATCATTTGGGAAAACAAAGAACGTTTTATGTGTAAAGAGGCAAAAGTTTTATTTTATGATAATCATTTATTTATTTTTACAATTTCATATTGGTATGGTAAAAACTAAGATTTGTCAGTGAGTATTTGGGGACATAATTAACTAAGATCACATATGACTGAGAAATAATATCAGCCATTTATTTAATCCAAGTACCAATAAAACATTGTTATTAGAATTTAAAAAGAAGAGGGCGTGATTGAAAATATTTAAGAAACCTTTGTATTATTTTCAAACAATTAAGGATAGAAAGAAGTCAATGTAGAGCCAAGAAAGTTATTTCAATGTAACATAAACTCTAGGTAGATTATATACAAAATAAAACAAAATCTTTCACATGGCAGGCTCCAGCAAATAAGCCAAAGAAGAAAGTTCATCCCAAATTTGATTATTTCTGTTACGATTTTAATATATTTCATAGCTTCTTTTCACTCAGTTCACAAGCATTTGTCTTGACACAAATAGAGGTAAAGGACTTTCTGAATCATAGACAGGTAAACATGCAGACACTTGTGTCTTATAGTTTCAGATCTCTTCCTGGTGTCTTTCTGGAAATACTATTTACTCAATTGACCACTGCTTATCTTTGCAAAATGTGCTGAGATGCATCTCCCTCAAGGACTTTGTCCCTGAGCTAGGTGTCTCTTCTGAGGATTGTTTATCGATGCATGCACATCTCTAGAATGTCCTTAGCCTACTGCATTATTTTTGTTTGCATTATCTTCTGCATCAAAACTAAATAGTCTGATCCTTCAGGAAAGTGATGTGTAAATTTTATCTAAGTAGCTCAAATGCTTTCTATGGTACTGTACCTGTTGAAGTGCTTCATTCTTCTTATTTTCAGTGAATAAAATAGAGAACATAAGTTATTAAAAATGACAAAAATTTAAAGCATCTGAAAAAATAGAATTGATTATTTCAGAAAATAATACCGCATATGGAGAGATTTTTTGTTATAGAGGATCACTGAATAAGAAACATAACACCTATGCATTAGTTGGGTTTAATGCTATTATCTGACCTTTGAATCAGTCAGTTCGGCACCTCAGATTTTTTTCCTTCGTTGTTGTGAGTACTTTTTGTCTCAAGTCATTCCAAAATTAAGAATGAGGTAACTGTTGAGAAAATCTATTGTGATTGGTAAGATACTATATTATTGACAGATATTAATGTTAAAAGAGGTGAGCCCCTTGGCTCAATCTCATAAAAGCCTGTTTCATGTCCTTGTTCTTCAGGCTGTAGATTACAGGGTTGAGAATGGAGGTATCACAGTGTAAATCACAGAAAGCAACCTGTCAATAACTAGGGGTGGATTTGAGGGTTGTTTGAGATAAACAAAATAAGCAGTTATAATAAAAAGAGTAAAAACAACGAGATGGGGAAAGCATGTGGAGAAAGCTTTTGACTGACGTTTTGTGGTAGGAATCTCAGCACAGTGGAGAAAATGTAAACATAAGAGACCACAATACAGATGAAACAAGACATGCCTAAACACACACCTATTCCCATACTTGTATACACTACCAGGAGCGTTTCAGAGCAGGAGATCCTTAGCAACGAGGAAACATCACAGAAAAATTGAGGGATCACATTGGAGCCACAGAATGGCATGGAAAATGTGTCAGCAGTATACACAGCTCCAAAGAGTCCTCCAATGGCCCAGGAAACTCCTGCTGTCAGTGCACAGGTACCAGCGTTCATGATGACCTCATAGTGCAGGGGACAGCATATGGCTACATAGCGATCATAGGACATGGCAGTGAGGACAAATACCTCACCTGCTGAGAAGGAAGTCATTAAAAGTAGTTGGAAGGCACAACCTAAAAGGGAGATGGAATTGCTGTAAGTTAGGCTGTTGACAATGAATTTGGGGATTGGGACAGACACAAGGAAGACATCCAGGAATGACAAATTCTTCAGGAAAAAGTACATTGGTGTTTGTAGTTTCCGGTCAAGGGTAATGAGAGTGATAATGAGAAGGTTACTCATCAGGACTACCAGGTAAATGACTAGGAAGAGCACACTATACAATATCTGAAGCTCTTGGGTGTCAGAAAATTCCACAAGCAGAAACCCTGTCACCAAGGTGTCATTTTCCATGCTAGATTCTCTTCACGACCTATCAAAACAAGGAGATATATATTTTTTAATAAAAGCAATTTCTACCATCTGACAAGAAGTATATTGATATACGGAATCATTTAATTGAAAAAAGAGCCCTGTAACTAACTTAAATACTTCTGTAGTAGTTCAATCTCCTTTTTTTTTTTTAAGTAAAGGAATTCCATAAGTAATATGTGAACTCAATCTTCATGAGTTATATTTGATTTTGGACATTCAAATTTGACTTACTATCAGAAGTTTATAAGTTGACTAAATATGGAAATTTTCCCAAATTAGGTACTTGCCTTAGACTTGTATTGTCCCATTCATAATGACAAATCCTTTTGCTTTCTGAAAAACAATCCAAAGTTCTATGTCTTTATTATGTCTTAGTATTACTAATAATCCAACAGGAGCAAACTATCAATTCTCATTTGTTGCTAACAATTATGAACTCTCATTATACTCTACTAAAAAATCCAACATAAGCAACTAAACTTTTCTAACCTTATGGACATAGATAAAGGAATATAAATAAGGATTCTTTGTTCAACGTTTGTATTGAGCCCATGCAATTCACACGTTGAACATTTCATTTACATATGGGTAGGAAATAATTTAATTATTTAGCAAAACTTCATTTCCATTGAAATACACATATGTATAGAAAGCCATGTTATTATGTGTTATTCCTAGTGGTTGATTTTTTTTTAAATTTACTTTAAATTTTTATTTAAATACCAGTTAGTTAACATAGAATGTAATATCAATTTCAGCTATACAATATAGTGACTTAATGCTTTCATAAATCAACTAGTGCTCATCACAATCAACACATTCCTTAATCTCCATCACCTAATGAATTATCACTTCAAAGTGTCAGAATGTCTAAAATGAACACAGGAAACAACAGGCGTTGGCAAGATTGAGGAGAAAGGGGAATATTCCCGCACTGTTGGTGGGAATGCAAACTGGTGCAGCTGTTGTGGAAGACAATATACAAGTTCCTTAGAAATTCAAAAATAGAACTGCCTTATGATCTAGCAATTGCATTACTAGGTATTTTTTCAGGGAACACAAAAATACTAATTCAAAGGGGTTCATGCAACTCGATGTTTATAGCAGCCTTATCTATAATAGCTAAATCATGGAAATAGCCCAAGTGTGCATAGATGAATGGGTATAGAAGATATGGTACATAAATATACAATGGAATATTACTCATGTATGAAGAAGAATTAAATCTTGTCACGTGCAGAGACATGGATGAAGCTAGAGAGTATTACATTAAGTGAAATAAGTCGGTCAAAGAAAGACAAATACCTATGATTTCACTTATATGTGGAATTTAAGAAACAAACAAATAAGCAAAAGGAAATAAAAAAGAGAGTGATTTGTTTCTATATTAAAGGCTATTTTAGAATTCATCATGACAAAATGCCTTCTCCATTCTTACTGATTAAATAGGTTTTCTTCATGATATCATTTTGTGTGTAATTTATTTTGTACTACTGTCAAATATCTTCTCTGGAATTCAAAATATTTCCCTAGCTTATTAGTTACTATTGTATAATTATTTGTTATATATTGAAAATATGAAAAGAGTTTCACATGTATCAAACACCAAACTGGATGGCAGAGATTGATAATAAAAAATAATGGGATGCCTAGGTGGCTCAGTTGGTTAAGCATCCAACTCTTGGTTTTAGCTCAGGTCATGATCCCCTGGTTTGTGAATTCAAGCCCCACCTCGGACTCTGTGCTGACAGCCTGGAGTCTGCTTGGGATTCTTGGTCTCCCTCTCTCTCTCTGTCCCCTCCCTGTTTGCTCTCCCTATCTCTCTCTCTCTCTCTCTCTTTCTCTCAAAAATAAACAAACGTTTAAAAATGTAAAAAAAAGAGTGTTTTCTGGGAGCTTTCTGTCAATGTAAGGAGACACACAATGAGGAATAAATAAATATTTAAATGACAGAAAAAGTAATATGTTAATGGGTGTCATTAAAAAATCTTTAAAGGGTATTATTTTGGAGATTATCCATGTGGTTGCTGAAGGCTGCAGGTTGGGAAGGGCTCTCTTTAAGTGTTTCCTAGTAATTAAAATCTAAATGAAAAGAAGGACACTATACAACAAAAACTACTGGAGGGAATCCTTTAGGAAGCATATGATAAAATAATAAAGCAAAAGCAATGAACATTTGGGTTATACATGCAGGAAACACATGTGGTTATCTTGAAGAATGCATAGTAGAGAATATAAATAATTTTGAAGACATTTATCAGCTTATTCCAAATATCAGTGTGGAGAAATACACAAAGATAGACCAAAAGAGGAGGCAGGTAGAAAAATTGGATGTTGAGTCTCATTGATTTTGGTGTCTACCCTAAATTTCTGTACTATCTACAGTATTTATTTATTTTCTATTTTGGAACAGAGAATATTTAATATTTTACTAATACAAAATTGAGATCCATAACTTAAAATAATTCCATTTTTTGAATATCTGGACAAAGGTTTACTTATTACATAATTCCAACAAGGACTCCTGAGAGTGGAAATTTTTCTCCCCACCTCCCCCAAAAAATATTTTAACTTACCAGTTGATTACTTGAAATTAGAACAAAACTAGAGCTTCATTTGGAAACTCTGTCATTATAACACAGTTGTATTTCTAGTATTCTGTTTAAGGAATAAAATATTTCCAAGATGTGACACTTTCTTAACATGGAAAAATGATTAAGTATAATCAGTAAAGTCATTTGTCCTTTATTTCAAATGTGAGGTTATTTAAAACATTCTGCAGTCAGTGTCTCTACAACAAATTATTTTTAAGGCATGTGATTATATCTTTGAATTCCCAAAAGAAGAAATTCTTAAATGCTTTCTGAATAGCCTTATTAAGTGATTATCTCTTAAGAATATTTGGATTGTAATTGCTGGTATTTTCAACAGGCAGAACTGCACAATTCCCAGAAAACATTGTGTAATACATTATAGAGGACATGATTCACAGTTCTCCTAGAATAATGATAAAGCACTTAAATATTTCCTTAATTCCACTTAATAATAAACTATAACCTGTGTTTATTATTATAATTGTTACCAATAACTTGAGCACTTTGCTAAACATGAATATGGCTAATTACTAACTCGATGAGTCTCTGAAGTTCAAAAATGTTCATTTATTCAGTTGACTTGGTGAATCAGATGTGTATTATGCTTTGATAATCTTTGCTATAAGCTGACCATCTAACGTAGAAAGCAAAATAAATTTTCTGGTTATCTGTTACTTAAAAACTATCACTGTAGGTTAATAAAACTGAAATCATTTTTAAAGACATAGCAGTAGGAATTTGGAAGTGACACTGTGTGTGTGTATTTGTTTGGGTGTCTAACAGAATTTACTAGCATTAGTTGAACACTTTTATCTAGTTCCTTTTAAAAAATTTTGAGTAATAGTGACACAATTGGCAAAATGTCATATGTCTACTACATATTTCCAAAAAAATATTTTTCCAAAAAATATTCTAATTAAATATTTTTGAAATATTGTCTTTTTCATAAATATGATCCAAATTTATTTTTGTCTGAGGGAAGGAAAATTCAAAATACAAATTAGACATGTAGTTTGTGTTAAGATACAGAATTTTAGTATGTAGGATAAATAGGTCTCAAAATGGTCAATTAAAAATGTACATGATTTATTAAATTAGGAGCGTATTAATTTGATATTAAATATGAGTTGAAAATAATTTAGAAATTATTGAAAAATATGCATGGTTTCTCTGTTATAATTGGTTTGCTCTAATACATCCTAATTTTTAAAATAAGTTCAAACTTACAAAAATGTTGCAAGGATATTGCAAAAACTCTCAAATAACCTTAACCCTGAGTGCTTCTTCATCTCTTGTTACATTCTTTGCTTTAAAATCTAGTTTGCCCAATATCAGTATTGTTAAGCTGGCTTTCTCTGCATGTCTATTTGCATGATAAATGTTTCTCTACCCTCTCAGTTTCAATCTGCAGGTGACTATGTATGAAATGAGTCTCTTGTAGGCAGCATATGGATGGGTCGTCTTCTTTTATCCATTCAGATTCACTGTGTCTTTGGTTTGGAGTCCATTTACATGCAGAGTGATTATTGATAGATATGATTTTAGTGCAATTTTTCTTTGTTTTCTCATTGGTTCTGGAGATTTTCATTGATCTTTTAATGTCTTTATCACTTTTGGCCTTTTCTTTAAATTCAAAGAGTTCCTTTTAATATTTCTTGCAGTGTTTTTTTAGTGGTCACAAACGTCTTTAGTTTTTGTTTGGGAAGCTCTTTATCTCTCCTATTATGAAAGATAAGCTTGCTGGATAGAGTATTCTTAGCTGCAAATTTTTCCCATTTAGGTCATTGAATATATCCTGCCACTCTCTTCTCGGCTTGTCAAGTTTCTGTTGAGGAATCTCCAGGTATCCTTATGGGTTTTCACTTGTGAGTTAAGGCCTGCTTTGGTCTTACTCCTTTTAAGATTTTTTTATCACTATATTTTGTAAAGTTAATTATATTATGTATTAATGTTGGCCTGCTTTTGTTTATTTTTATGGAAGTCTCTGTGCCTCCTGGATCTAGATGTCTTTTTCCTTCCCCAGATTAGGAATGATTTCTGCTATTTTTTCTTGAAAAAAATTTTCTTCCCCTTTTTCTCTCTCTTCTTCTTTCAGGACTCTATTAATATGAATAGTGTTATATTTGATGGGTTCCCCGAGTTTCCTTAGTCTATTCTTATGTGGCATAATTTTTTTTCTCATTTTTGTTCAGCTTCATAATTGTCTATTATTTAATCTTCTAGACCTCTAATTCATACCTCTGCTTCTTCCAGCCTCCTATCCATGCCTCAAGCATGTTTCCAATTTCCTTTATTGCACTCTTTATCTCTGTTTGAGTCTCTTGTAACTCTTTTATCTCTGTGTAAGGGTCTCACTAATGTCTTCTATTCTTTTCTCAAGCCCAGTGAATATCCTTATGATTGTTGCTTTAAATTCTGAAACACTTATGTTTCGGAATCAGGTATATCAGTTGACTTAGATCGTTGGCAGTGGACTTATTTGTCCTCTCATTGGAATAAATCCCTTCGTCTTGGCATTTTGTTTATTCTCGCTTTCTCTGTGTTAAAAAAGCCTATTATGTCTCTTGTTTCTGAAAGTAATGGCCTTATAAAGAAGATGCCATGGAGTGGCCAGGGTTTGGTGCTTCAGTGAGTGTCTCTGGTGTGTGCTGTATGCACCCTGCTGTTATGTTTTAACTGCTCTTTCCTTTAGGCCAGTTGTCTGCAGAGGCTCTGCTTGCCTGCTATGGGCAGCGTTTGATGCTTGACCTGAATGTGATGACTTTTAAGTAGGTGAACTCTTGTCTGCTTGTAATATGAGGCCTGACAACAAATCCACCAGAACCGGGGCCCTGCAGAACTCTCTGCTGTGACCAGGGGTTTGTGGAGGTCTTCTGGAGCAAGGGGTCACTGGATTGGGACTAAGGCACGCTTGACTGAGGACAGCCCAGTCAGAGCACCAAGTGGTTGAGCTCAGTGTAAGTGCTGTGCTGCTTCCCAAAGGTGGTCTATGTTTATACTTAAGGGAAGTGGAGAAAAATAGTACCAGACACCTCCTTTGCTTCTGAAGATGTATCTTTGTGAAAGCTTCTCCTGGATGTCCTCTGAGATGTGTTCTCCCTTATGTGCCTCAGGCATTCTTAACATCACTGTGTATGTACTGTCTGATCCTGTATAGTTTGTCTGCTTCTCTCCACGAGCAACACAGTGTCCTCCAGGCTGTATCCCAGCCAAACCCTGTGACCTTTGAAATGTCAGACTTTAACCCCAGTGGTTCTAAGAACTTACAAAATTCAGACCCTCTCATTTTACAAGGCAACAGCTTTGTGGAAATATTCTCTTTCATTCCCTTCTCTCTCATCCTTCACTTGACCATGACTCCCTCCCCAGGTCCAGAATTCATGATTAGTTTCTCCCTAAAATGTATCTGAACTTCCTACCTTCTTCAATGTGGCCTCTCCTCTCCCTCTCATTATAGAATTTGTTCTGGGTACTATAGTTGCCCTAGGAAATAAAATATAATCAAATAACTTAGCTAACTCCACATACAATTAATAATCTGCTTCTTATAAAATGTAATAATATTTGCATGATATACGATCATGTATTTCTCCTTGATTCATTTATTGTCAGATATAATACTTGTACATATATTATAAGCCCTACAAAGCAATGCTATAATTTTAGTTTTTAAATAGTTATAGAAGTTATAAAGAAATTAAGAAGGAATAGTTTGAATAAGAACACAAGTCAGATATTTATTGATACGTAGATATTTTATGCTATTCACTATTTTCTTTGGGAGTGGAGTTTATATCTTATATCAGTTCTTTCAGTCTGAAAGACTTACTGTGGTATTCTTTGTAGTATAGTTGGCCATCTACAAAATCTCTTAATCTTTAATATCACCTTTATATTTTCTTTAAACTTTAATCATATTTTTGGGGAATTAAAAATTTCAGTTGCAGGGCACCTGGGTGGCTCAGTTGGTCAAGCGTCCAACTTCTGCTTAGGTTATGATCTCACAGTTCATGAGTTTCAGCTCCACCTAAGGTTCTGTGCTGACAGCTCAGAGCTTGGACCCTGCTTCGGATTCTGTGTCTCCCTCTCTCTATGCCTCCCCTGCTTGCACTCTGTCTCTCTCCGTCTCTCAAAAATAAAATTATTTTCTTTTTAATTTCAGTTGAATATGTTTCACTTCAGCATTTAAAAAATATTTTTCTACATTTTTGGGGGTACCATTATTCTTAAAGAGAAATAAGCCTTTATTTTTAACATTTGTATACCTATAGAAAATCCTTTTTTCTTTTTGTTTTTAATGTTTGCTATTTATAGTTTGATTTTAATATTTTACAGTGATTTATTTTTGTATGAGTTATTTGTATGGGGAGTGTGTGTGTGTGTGTGTGTGTGTGTGTATCTGTGTTTTGCTTTGGGTTTAGCACCTTGTATCTACAGATTTCTGAATTCTATCAAATTTGAGAAAATATTGGCCATATGTTCAACAAATTTGGAGAGAAATATCTCTTCTTTTTCTGTAGTTCATTATATTAGGTAATTTTCATCACTTTCTCTTCAATTTAAATATTTATTCAGAAAAAATTAATTTCAGATTGATATTTCAATTTTATAATTTCCATTCATTTATATTTTATGTTTCCTATTGCTTTTTTGAGATATTCATTTGTGCTAACTTTACATGCATTAAAAACATGTTTTGTTCTCTTTATTGAGATAAATGGCCCATTTTAATATCATTGTTTCAAAATTAGGTTCATTTTGAATTCAACTTTAATTGTTTTCATATGCCATTGTGTTTAATTTTGGGGTACTTCATATGGTAGGCAATTGTGTATATTGTCCTGAATAATATTAATGCTAAATTGTGGAGAATATGAATTCTATTTCCTTTATTCAATGAGTATTATTTCTATTTTCAGCTGAAAATATCTTGAGTGGTCTTGAACTACAACTTACATATCATGCTGCAGTAGATTGAGTCTCCCTCAGATCTTCTTTTGACTGTACTTCTTTGATTCTTTCTTTGCATGTACAATTCAGGACTATTTCAGAAATTTGGGTACATAGTGTTTAACTTCTTTGGCTCTCACTTTAAAAACTCTTTCACTTGGTGGGAGCTAACATGACAGTATAGTAGGAGGACACTGGGCTCATCTCATCCTTTGAACACAACTAGATAACTATCAAACCATTCTGAATACCCGAGAAATCAACCTGAGGACTGACAGAAAAAAAAATCTGCACAATTAGAGGGAGAGAAGAGGCAATGATGGGGAGGTAAGAACTACAGAGACATGGTTTGGAGGAAAAAACTGATCTCTGGTGCTATGGCGGGTTGAAGCCCTGGTTATAGAGAAAGGCAAGAGAGAGCAGAACACACAGTGGAACACATTAGAAGAACACTTCCTAAAGCCTTTGGCTGGGAAAATGAGAGGAGTTGATTTTTGTTAGTTTTTGCAACCAGTGAGTCTTGAAGACGGCAATTTTACAAGTTGGCCAGCTTGGCTGTAATAGAGGCCTGAGGATGCTGCCCTACTTCTGGATAGAGGTTAGTAAAACAATCCAGGGACAGAAAGTGTGATCTGAGGAACACCTAAGGTACACAGGGCAGATTGTTCACTTATCTTGGAGGACATCCATGAGATGTGGCATTCTTAGATGCCTCTCTGGGGACAAAAGAGCCAGCAGGTGTCATTTCCCTGCCCTGCCCCTCAGCATAGGTGCATATCCAGCTACCAAGGGAAATTTGGTCTCAACACTGACTCCCTAGCCTGCTTGCTCTAAGTCTCATGACCCTGCACTTTGGCACGACTGCCTTTCTAGGTCAAGCCTGCATCAGTTCCACTGTGACAAGACCCTCTCCAGAAGACCAGCGCAGTTCTCTGGCCACATGACCTCCCTAAAGCCTTGAGATTATTTATTTATTTATCTATCTATCCATTTATTTATTTACTTTTAATTTAAATCCAAGTGAGTTAACATATAGTGTAATAATGGTTTCAGGAATAGAATTTAATGATTTATCACTTACATGCAATACCCAGTGTTCATCCCAACAAATACCCTCTTCAATTCCCCTTACTCCATTAGCCCTTCCTCCACTCAACACCCCACCAGTAACCTTCAATTTGTTCTCTGTGTTTAAGAGCCTCTTATGGTTTTTTCTCCCTCTCTGTTTTTATCTCAATTTTCCTTCCGTTGCTTGTTTATCTGTTTTATTTCTTAGAAATCAGCAGTCGTATGCATCAGCACTCCTGTGTCTCTTGGGATTCCTGTGTCTCTAGATTTCTAGCACAGAGGAGGTACTTGTTGGGATGAGCACTGGGTGTTGTATGGAAACCAATTTGACAATAAATTATTTAAAAAAATAAGTCGGCAGTCTTGGGTGAGATAGAGCTTAAAGGCACTGAACTGGCCCCTCAGGAGAAGGCAGGCTAAAATCCCTGGGGCAGACACTGTGAAAACAGTGATCTGAAAAATACCTGGCCACACAGATGGGAGATTATTCCTCTTCTGGGAGTGCTACTCTAAGGGCAGGAAACACTAAGATCACACTCAGGACAAAGGAACTGGCTTGTGTTATTTCCCTCCTCTAAGATTCATCATAAACACAAAACTATCATCAGTAAACAGGACAGTTCTGGCACTGGATGCCAAACTTCTTAAATCATGTTCCACCCCTCAGTGCTCTGTGGGTACTGCCATTCTCAGGCAAGTGTGCCTCAGTCCCAGTGCAGCAGGCCTCTTCCCCAGAAGACCAGAAGAAACCTTAACTCACAAGATATCTCCTGATCTGAGAGTCCTTCAAGGCTTTATGTTAGTGCAAGTACTGCCAATCTCAGTTAACAAGTGCAGAAAAGCACACCTACTTAAAATTCACAACATTCTGGACAAGGTCCAAACACTACCCACTGCAGGCAAGAAAACCCTTTGCAGATGACTGTCCTGAAGGATAGTGCAGGCAAAACACAGCAGCAGAGTGCATGCAGCACACACCAGAGACATTCCCTGAAGGGCCAGACCTGGACACTATAGGACCTCTTCTTCACAAAGTCATTACTGTCAGGAACAGGGCACATCACAGGATTTTCTAACACAGAGAAGGAAGCAGAAACTTAGATAAAATGCCAAGATGGATGAATTATTGCAAATGAAAGAATAAGATAAGGTCAAGGCCAGAGATCTAATCAAAACAGAAATAAGTACTTAAAAGGATGTTGATAATTAAAATTTTTAAACATTTATTTATTTTTGAGAGACATAGCATGAGCAGGGGAAGGGGCAGAGAGAGGGAGATACAGAATCCGAAACAGGCGCCAGGCTCTGAGCTGTCAGCACAGAGCCGAAGCGGGGCTCGAACTCACAGATCGTGAGTTCATGACCTGAGCTGAAGTCAGCTGCTTAACCAACTGAGCCACCCAGATGCCCCAGGATGGATAATTTAAAGCAAAAATCATAAAGATTACTCAGTGGGTTTGAGAGAAGAGATAAGACTTCAGGGAGGCCTTTTACTATAGGACAAGGCAAAAAACAATGAGTCAGGAAAGAAAATTGCAGTACTGAGAATTGAAACAGACTGGTGCAATGACCACAAGGATAGAAGAAGCAGTAGAAATGGAATAAGTGATACAGAAGACAAAATTATGGGGGCACCTGGGTGGCTCAGTCCATTAAGTTTCCGATTCAGCTCAGGTCATGATATTACAGTCTATGAGTTTGAGCCCCGGGTCGGGCTCTATGCTGACAGTCAACCCCTGAAGCCTGCTTCAGATTCCATGTCTCCCTCTCTCTCTGTGCCCCCTGCTGCTTGCACTCTGTCTCTTTCTCTTTCAGAAAAAAATAAATATTAAAAAAAAAAAAAGAAGAAGAAAAATTATGGAAAATAGTGGAGCTGAGAAAAGAGAAAAAACATTATGGAACACAAGAACAGATTTAGGGAAAACAGTGACTCCATCAAACTTAATAACACTCATATTATAGGAGTCCCAGAAGAAGAGAGAGAAAACTTGAACGGACCAATAACCAGCAAATAAATTGAAACGGTAATAAGAAAATTCACAACAAACAAAAGTCCAGAGCCAGATGGCTTTCAGAGATTAATTCTACCCAACGTTTAAAGAAGAGTGAGTATCTATACTTCTCAAAATGTTCCAAAAAAAAAAAAAAAACAAATGGAAGAAACCTTCCAATCTTGTTCTATTAAGCCAGCGATATCTTGATACCAAACCAGAAAAATAGTCCACAAAAAAAACACAAAGAAACAAACAACAAAAACCTACAGGCCAATATCCGTGATGAACATGGATGCAAATTTTCAATAAATTACTAGCAAATTGAATCCAACAGTATACTAAAAGAATCATTCACCACAAGAAATGGTATGTATTCTTGGGCTGTAAGAGGGGTTCGATATTCACAAATCAAGCAACATGATACACACCACAATAATAAAAGGATGGATAAGAACTATATGATCCTTTCAAGAAATACAGAAAAAAAGATTTGACCACAATACAACATCCATTCATGATAAAAACATTCAACAAAGTAGAGTTAAATGTAACATATTTCATCATAATAAAGCCATATACAAAAACTCCACAGCTAATATCATCCTCAATGGAAAAAAAATGAGAACCTGTACTCTACAATCAGGAAAAAACAAGGATGCCTTCTCTCAACCACTGTTACTTAAGATTGTACTGGAAGTCCTAGCCATATGATTCAGACAACAAAAAGAAATAAGAGACATTACAATTAACAAGGAATAAGTCAAACATTCCTTATTTGCAGATGACATGGTACTTTGTATAGAAAATCCTAAGACTCCACCAACTCTAGCATTTGCTAGAACGGCTACACAAGTTCAGTATAGTCATAAGCTATAAAATCAATGTGCAGGAATCTATTGCATTTCTATACACCATAAATGAAGCAACAGAAAGATAAATCAAGGAATCCATCCCATTTACAATTGCACCAAAAAACAAAGACTTACTAGGAATAAACTGAACCAAAGAGGTAGAAGATCTTTATGCTGAAAACTATAGAACACTTATGAAGGATATTGGGGATGAAACAAAGAAATAGAAAAACATTCCATGTTTATGGATGAGAAGAACGAATATTGCTAAAATGTCTATATTACCCAAAGGAATCTACACATTTAATGCAATCCCTATTAAAATACCACCATTTTTCTGAGAACTATAACAAATAATTCTAAAATTTGTATGGAACCACATTTAAACTCAGATATCCAAAGCATCTTGAAAAAGAAAAAAACAAACAAACAAAAATGTCAGAGGTATCACAATTCCAGACTTCAGGTGATATTACAAAGCTGTAGTGATCAAGACAGTATGATACTGGCACAAAAACAGACACATAGATCAAAGGAGCAGAAGTGAAAATTGAGAAATGGAACCATAACTATATGGTCAACTCCTCCTCGACAAAGTAGAAAAGAATATACAATAGAAAAAAAAAAGACAATCTCTTCAACAAATAGAGTTGGGAACACTGGACATTTAATATCCAAAATCTATAAATAACTGATCAAACTCAACACCCTAAAATGAAATAATCCAGTTAAAAAGTGGACAAGAACATGAATAGGCGCTTTTCCAAAGAACACATCCAGACAGACAACACATACACGAAACAATGCTCAATATCAGTCATCATCAGGGAAATAAAAATCAAACCTATATTGAGGAGTCATTCGCACTAGTCAGCATGTTTAGTATTAACAGCTCAGGGAACAACAGTGGTTGGCACTGATGCAAATAATGAGGATCTCTCTCTTATACTGTTGGTGGGAATGCCAAGTGGTGCAATCCTTGTGGAAATCACTATGAACTTTCCTCATAAAGTTAAAAATGGAACTACCCTATGATCCAGCAATTGTTTTCCTAGGTATTTACCCAAAGAATACAAAAATACTGATTAGAAGGGATATGCACTCCCTGATGTTTATAGCAGCATAATAGACAATAGCCAAACCATGAAAAGAACCCAAGTGTCATCAACTGATGAATGGATAAAAAAGATGTGGTATATATACACAATGGAATACTACTGAGTTATAAATAAGAGTGAAATCTTGTCATTTGCAAGGATGTAGACAGAGGTAGAAAGTATTATGCTAAGCAAAATAAATCAGTCAGAGGAAAACAAATACCATATGAATTCACTCATATGTGGAATTTAAGTAACAGATAAAAATAGTGTAAAGGGAAAAATAGAGAGAAGAAAGCTAACCATTAGAGACTCTTAATGATAGAGAACAAATTGAGAGTTGATGGAGGGAGATGGGTAGGGGATGGGCTAGATAGGTGATGGGCATTAAGTAGGGCACTTGTTATGGTGAGCACTGGCTGTTATATCTAAGTGAGACATCATTAACTTCTTATTCTGAAACCAATCTAACTAGAATTTAAATAAAAATTTGAGACATAAAAAAATAGATATTTCCTATGATCCAACAATTGCACTAATGAGTACACAAAGGATACAAAATACTATATTGAAAAGATACATGAACCCCAATGTTTATAGAATCACATGAAAAATAGCCAAATTATCAGAAGAGCCCAAATATCCACTGAGTGATGAATGGATAAAAAAATATATGGTATATATAATATATAAAATATATAATGGAATACTACTCAGCCATGAAAAAGAATGAAATTTTGCCATTTGCAACAATGTGGGTGGTGCTAGAGGGTATTATGCTATGCAAAATAAGTCAATCAGAGAAATATCACTTATATGTGGAATTTAAGAAACAGAACAAAGAAACTGGGTGAGGGGAAGTTAAGCATCATGAAATAGACTTTTAACTGTAGAGAATGGAGTGATGGCTAGATACCAGAGGGAAAGTAGAGAGAGAAATGGATTAAATAGGTGATGGATATTAAGGAGGGCCCTCGTTTCGATGAGCACTGGTTGGTGTGTGCAAGTGTTGAATCTCTTTATCCTAAACCTAAAGTTAATCTTACACTGAAAGTTAAGAAACTGAATTTAATTAAAAACTTGAGAAAAATAAAATACAAATCTCTTCACTCAGTAATCATATTTACCTACATTTTTTTCTAGTTCCTCACTCAAGAAAGGTTATGGTTTTACCAGTATGACATTCACCACTATTGTGAGTGATTTGCACATTGCATATTTACAGATGGTTAAAACTGTGGTGAAGGGAGCTAATTTGTTAAACTTCAGTAGTCTTCTCCCTCAAGTGAGCAAGATCCTCTTGCCAGAGTCTGTCTGCTACTAATCATCTTGCAGTAATTTCAGGTAGTTACCCTTTGTATTATGTTCAGGTTTTATATGAATTTTCTTCAGAGAAAGGGAATGGTCTTAAAGAGTCATTTCCTCATCCATTATAACCAGAAGTTAGACATCAATTTTGCAAGACTAAACATAAATTTACTGTATGACCAATAAATTTGCTTCCTGAATACTTAGTTATGTTCAATTAAATCCTGGATCTAATGTTTATAGTAGTTATGTATACTCATCAAGATGTAGGCCACTAATGATTCCTTCAATATGTGAATGAATAAAAAAAAAGTATAGTTCAACCACACAATATAATACTATCCAGGAATAGTATAAGAGACATAAATTATTAATTCACACAACTACACGGATTAATCTTGAATGTATTTTGCTAATTGGAGAAGCAGATTAAAGGCATTCTTTTTAATAAGTAAAATTATAGACAGAAAACAAATAACTGTTTTCTGGGGATTAAGAGTGAGTAGGGTTGGAGTGCCTGATGACTCAGTCAGTTGAGTGTCTGACTCTTGGTTTTGGCTTAGGTCATGATCTCACGATCTCGTGGTTCATGAGATTGAGCTCCTCATCTGTCTCTGCACTGAAAGCATGGAGCCCGGTTGGGATTCTCTCTCTCCTTTCTCTCTCTCTGTCCCTTTCTTGTTTCTACTGTCTCTCAAAATAAATAAACTAAAAAAAGTATTAAAAACTGTGAGTAGGGTTTATTTGGCATAGTGTAAAAGAATAAATTTTAAATAAAATAAGAATAATTTTTCCAATTATTTCGTTCAATGTGATAAAATATATAAATTTACTATCATAACCATTTTACTGTAGAATTCATTGCTATGTAAGTACATTCATAATTGTGCCATTATCACGACCATTCATCTCCATAACTCTTGTCATCTTGCAAAACTTAAACTGTATCTATTAAGCAATTATCTCCCAGATTCGTATCCCTCCAGCCCCTGGAAACTACCATTAACTATTATTATTATTATAATTATTTTGCTTATGTCCTCAACTCTGATACAAACCACTGTACTTTCTGTTATGAGTTTGGCTCTCCCTGACTCAGATTCTACATGTGTAAGTGATAAAACTATATCGTGCAATATTTGCCTTTCTAGATATTGCTTATTTGACTCAGCATAATACCATCCATGCTGTTGAGAGTGACAATAGTTCCTTATTTAAAAGGTGGAATAATATTCAATTGTACGGATATACATATGCAAATATGTATGTATGTATATCAAATATTCTTCACCTATTAACCCAATGACAAACATTTCATTTGTTTCATGTCTTGGCTTTTGTGAATAATGCTGTGATAAACATGAGAGTTAAGATATCTCTTTGAAATAGAAGTTGTATTTCCTTTGACTATATACCCAGAAGTGGCATTGTGGAACGTATGGTAGTTATATATAATTTTTTTCTTTTTTTATGGAAATTCCACATTGTTTTTCATCATGGGCCTATAAGTTTACATTCTCAATCAGAATGTACAGGTTTCCTTTTTCTCCACATCTACCTCAACACATCTCTTTATTATTTTTATTACAGCCATCATAATAGGTGTGATGTGATATCTCACTGTGGGATATTCTTGCATTTCCCTGATGATTATAATGAGGATTACATTTTCATATACTCGCATGTCCTTGGAAACATTTTATCCCATTTCATAGCTTGCATTTTTATTGTGTTGATTGTTTAGTTTGCTATGCAAAAGCTTCTTAATTTGTCATAGTGATTTTAGTAATTTTTTAAAAATTTTGTGTGTGTGCATATTTGTTTTTTGTTTTGTTTTGCTTTTAGTGATGTTTTCTTTTATCATCTGTTATTTTGATGTCAGATTAAAAAAATCATTTTTAAGACCAATGTTAAGGGTGTTTTCTCATATAGTTTCCTCTACCAGTTATACAGTTTCTGGTCTTATGTTTAAGTCTTTAATCCACTTTGAAATAATTTTTGCATATGGTTTAAAAAGAAGTACAGTTTTATAATTTTCATGTGGATATTCCATTGTGTCAAGACCACTTATTGAAGAGATTATTATTTTTCCTACTGAGTATTCTTGTGGCCTTTTTTGAACTTAGTTGAACATATATGGGTGTGTTTATTTCTGGGTTCGTTATACTGTTCTATTGGCCTATCACTGTTTTCATGCCAGTAAAATACAGTTTTGTTTACAATAGGTTTGTAATGCAATTTGAAAGGTAAAAATGTGATTTCTCTAGTTTTGTTCTTCTTGCTCAAAATTTTCATAGCTATTTGGGGGCTTTTGGGTTCCATATGAATTTTCATAATGTTTTTATTCTAATTTTGTGAAAATTACCATTGGAAGTTTGATAGGGACTGTATTGAATCTGGAAAGAATGGACTTTATTTTAACATTTATTTATTTTGAGAGAGAGAGAAGCACACAAGTGAGCATGACGGAGGGACAGACAGAAGGATAGAGAATCCCAAGCACAGAGCCCTGTGCTCTCCACTGTCAGCACAGAGCCCAATGCTTGGCTCCATCTCACAAACCATGATATTATGATCCAAGCAGAAATCAAGAGTCAGATGCTTTAATGATTGAGCCACCGAGGCAACCCTGGAAAAAATGCATACCACACAAGAAACAATACTATTTTAACCATACCATTTCTTTCAATCTATGAAATGATTATCTTTCCATTTTTTAATGTCTTCCTCAACTTCTTTAGTAAATATTCTATGGTTTACATTGTAGAGATATTTCACAACTTTTTTATTATATATCTAACTGTTAATTTCTTTTTAACAATATTATTAAAGGTATTGATTTTCTTACCTTTCAAATAGTTTAGTATGTACCCTAGCTCTAATCGTGTCATCGCAGATGTGGCTGATTTCATTCTTTTTATGGCTGAATAATGTTCCACTGTAGATATATACCACATCATCTTTATTCATTCATCAGTGGATGGATATTTGTTTTGTATTCATAACTTGGCTTTATAGATAATGCTGCTATAAACACCAGTACATGTATTTTTGAATTAGATTTCTTTTTTATTCTTTGGGTAAAATAGTAGTGCAATGGCTGGATTGTCAGGTAGTTCTGTTTTTAATTTTCTGAAGAATTTTCATACTGTTTTCCAGAGTGAGTGGTTGCACCAGTTTGCATTTCCACCAAAAGTGCGAGGGGGTTCTTCTTCTCTTCATCCTTGCCACAACCTATTGTTTCTTGTGTGGTTGGTTTTAGCCATTCTAACAGGTGTGGGTTGATATTGCATTGTACTTTTGACTTTTTTTCCTTGATGATTAGGGATGTTGAGCATCTTTTCATGTGTCTCTTGGCCATCTGGATGTCTTCTTAGGAAAAATAGCTATGCATGTCTTCTGCCCATTTTTTAATTGGATTATTCATTTTTGGGGTGTTGAGTTTTGTAAGTTCTCTGTATATTTTGGATACCAACCTTTTATCAGATTTGAAATTTGTAAATTATTTTCTACAATTCAGTAGTTTGCCTTTTGTTTTTATTTTAATTGTTTCCTTAGCTGTACTGACTCTTTTTATTTTGATGAAGTCTCAATTAATATACACATATATGTGAATTTTTTAATTTTCCTATGGATGGATAATTTAGCCTATAGATCTGGAGTAAGAAAATATTCTATTTTGTCTTTACAGAACGTTATATTGAAAATTACAGCCAGTGAAAACAAGCAAGAAAAATACAGAACATAGGATTTGAAGAAGTAAGAAATGATCGACAAACAAAATATGTGCATCTTAGGGAATTTTCAAAAGAAAAAGAAAAAGAAAAAGAAAACTACAGCTTCTTATTATGTCCAAACTAATTCATAATCAAATTAGATTATTTTGTATTAGTAAAAAGGACAAATGAGCTAGAAAGTAAAAACGATTATTTTTATTATGTTATAAGTTTATTTATATTCTCAGAAATTTCGCATGTTGATTCTCAAGTACCAGTACATCGAAATGGGACTGTATTTAAAAGTAGGGCTCTTAAGGAATAACTAACGTAAAAGGAAGACATGTGAGTGGCCTAATCCAATCGAAATGCTGTTCTTATAAGAAGGAATAGGACATACAAAGTGACACAATGGGCACTGTGCACAAAGGGATAGTCATTGAAGAGACAGCAAGAGGTCAGCCATAGGAAAACAAAATAGAGAACTCAGAAGAAACAACCCTGTCCAAACTTTAATCTTGGACTTTTAACCTCTAGAACTACGTGAAAATAAATATCTCTTGTTTAAATCACACAGGCTGTGTTATTTTCTTAAGGCATCAATAGCGAAATTAATACAGATTTGGGACAGAAAATGCAGTAATGACTATCTGAACAAAACATGTAAATGACTTCTGTCCTGAAACTAAAATTTGCTGATAAAATTTTTGAAATATTCTTAAAAATGAAGAAATATACCATCTTCATTGCTCACTGTACTCAATATTGTTAGGATAACATGTTCTCCACATTGATACAGATTCAATTTCAATCAACGTTATTCCAAGTGATTTTAAAATTTATAAAATGATTCAAAAGTTAATATGACAATGGTCCGTGTGTGTGGCGTGTCTTACATTTGAGTAAAGGCCATTATGATATCAGAAAATAATGAGGATAAGGATAAAAGTATAATCCAAACAAGTCCATGATGAATGTGGTGGTGTAGATAAGATTTTCCTATGATGACATTTTGGGGTAAAGATGAAGTGGTCCAGAGCTGACAGAAAAGAAAGAATTCTTGGAGACACCTTTGGTCAAAAAGGTGATTTTATTAAAGCATGGGGACAGAACCCACGGGCAGGAAGAGCTGCACTGGGGTCGTGACAGGTAACTTATTATAAACCCTCATGTTGGGAGGGGGTCAAGGATAGAGTAAAACTCTAAAGTATTTTGTAAGCAAGGTTTCCAGGACCTCGAAGTGCTAGCTGTTGCTAAGGAAACACCACTTCTTACCGTTTAATAAAGCCTCAGTTATATACATATAAATATGTATATTTATAGTTGAGTCAGGAATAAAACAACAATGAGCATAACAGTCCAATACAACTGGACTCAAATTCATTGTGGAAGATGAAGAGAACTCTGTTTTGCTCCCTAAATGAACACTTGAGATGATTTTTGAGTAAATTTCTGTCCAGCGGGAATTCCAGAATTGACTCCATAATTCTAATCATAATAGAATGCATATTTGCTTGAATAAATATTATCCTAGTTGATATAAATATCGACACAGATTACAAATCATGGATGAATCTTCTGTTTGTGTCATATGCCATCTGTTTAAATAATCACTAATGTTAGTTGATGTTCTAATATATTATCCTCTTCTCATTGAAGGACATTAAGAATCCCATATTTTCATTAAAAAATTATTCTTCAGTGAAATCGCCTCAATAATATTTTCTATTATTTTTTCATATTAATTCAGTAAGACACAGAACAATTAGAAAACTCCTCATATTTTGACCGATTGCTTTACAAATGTATCATGCCATTTTTTTCATGAAAAGAACAAGATTTAAGACTATAGCCCAAATATTTATCATGCAACACTAGTAAATATTTAATCATTAGCAGGAACCAACAAATATTAGAGGTGCCAACTCTATTTAATGAGAAAAACTGAGAGTCCTCCTATTTTAAAGTGACACAGGACTTATAACCCATGATCACTCACGAACCTGATGGGGGGTATCTGTGGTTATACGTTTCCCCCTCAGATTATCTCGGTCTTTATAGACTCTCTTATTTTACGTTAGTATAACTTCAGTGACACTTTCTCTAGCTCTTCGTGCAACCTCTTTCAACTCTTTCTATACTGGAGAAATCCAGTATTCGTGGATTTCTCAGTGAACGCTCTAAGCAAAATTAATTAATTTATCAAAACAAATTTAAAGAAATAGTTATTTTCCTTAACCTCTATAAACGAAACCTAAACTTTTATATACAAATCTCTAATTGAGTACTAACTATAGAAATTGCGAGGGCACTTTCTCCATCCTTGGAATCTTTCCCATCAGCCTTTCTCTGTTCTGAGTCAGACTTTTGAGAAGTCCCTGTCCCTGGGTCTATCTCTGCTGAATTAACATTCATCTTTCCGATCATCCAATTTACATATCATGATATGGAGTTTATCCTAAAAGCTACAGGTAGTGGGAATTGATAATCATTATGCTAGTTAAACTCCTCTACTTATGGATAGCCCTCAATCATTTTAATTCCAGTGAGTTAATTATCTGAGTAATCCAAGTCTCCACAGTGTGCAACTGGGAAAACAGCACATTCTCCATGTGACAGTGGGCCAAACTGAAGGTTCCTTTGTCTGTGCAGCTCAGTCAGTTGAGTGTCTGACTTTTGACATCTCAGGTCATGATCTCATGATTTGTGGGATTATGCACCTTCAGTGCAGAGCCTGCTTGGGATCTTCTTTTTTACCTCCCTCTCTTTCTCGTTGCCCCTTCCCCCCTGCACGTGAGTGTGCTCTCTCTCTGTGTATCTCAAAATGAATAAACTTTAAATAAAAAGAGGTAAAAATTCTGTCATTAGACATAGGCTTTAAAACTAGGTATCTAGAACTGTGCTATCAACTATGGTGCCTATATATATATATATATATATATATTAAGTTGTTATATATACATATATTACGTATGCATATATACATATATGCATATATTATGTATGCATATATACATATATACATATATATGTTATATATACATATATATATTAGGATGTTGAAATATGGTTAATATGGCTGAGGAACTAAATTAATTAGTTTTAGTTAATTTAAATTTAAAAACTAGTACGTGATTCAGTTACTGGAATATTTAAAATTATGCTTGAGTAAAATTGTACATAAGAATCTAATAAAATATATGTATTCATTGCTTTGCTAGGGATTATCTTTATTTTTACATTATATTTGCAAATGACATATTGCATAAAGGGTTAGTATCCAAGCTCTATAAAGAACGTACCAAATTCAACACCTGAAAAACAAATAATCCACTGAAGATATGGGCAGAAAACATGAATAGACACTTTTTAAAAAACATCCAGATGGCAACAGACACATAGAAAGATGCTCAACGTCACTCATTATCAGGAAAACACAACTCAAAGCCACAATGAGATACCACCTCACACTTGTCAGAGTGGTAAAATGTACAACTCAGAAAATTACAGATGGCGAGGATGTGGAGAAATGGGGACCTCATGCACTGTTGGTGGGAATGCAAACTGGTGTAGCCGCTCTTGAAAACTGTGTGGAGCTTCCTCAAAAAATTAGAAATAGTGGTATCCTAGATCCAGCAATAACACTACTAAGTATTTACCCAAGGGATAAAGGAATGCTGATGCATAGGGGCACATGTACTCCAATGTTTATAGCAGCACTTCAACAAAGCCAAATTATAGAAAGAGCCTAAATGTCCATCAACTGTTGAATGGGTAAAGAAGACGTGGTTTATATATACAATGGAATACTCCTTGGCAATGAGAAAGAAGGAAAACATGCCATTTGCAGCAATGTGGATGGAACTGGAAGGTATTCTACTGAGTGAAATAAGTCAGTCAGAGGACAGATATCATATGTTTTCACACATATGTGGATCTTGAGAAACTTAACAGAAGACAATGGGGGAAGAGAAGGGGAAAAATAATTACAAACAGAGAGGGAGGGAGGCAAAGTACAAGAGACTCTAAAATACAGAAAACAAACTGAGGGTTAAGGTTTGGGGAGAGGGGAAAATGGGTGAAGGCATTGAGAAGGGCACTTGTTGGGATGAGCACTGGGTGTTGTATGTAAGTCAAATAGACAATAAATTATATTTTAAAAAATGAGTGGAATCATGTACAATGAGTGAGATACAATTTGAATGGTATCTGAATATAAGGCACTATTTCAAATGATTTATTTTGAAGGGAAAGTGAGATGAGGTGTGAATAGACTAGATGTTCAGGAGGGTTGAAATAAATATTTAAAAAAAACAAAATATAATAGTAACTTGCAAAGCCCATGATCAAGTCAACCATTGATGGTCCCCAAACTCATAATATTATGCTAGAATCCAGCTCCGGAGAGTCCAGGAGTCCCTGAAGGACGGATGGTGTTGGCATAAGGAATGAGAGAGCCACGAAATATAGTCTGATCACCAAGCAGGCATCAACTCTGGCATCTCTGGTCTGCTGGTATCAGTATCTTTATTTAAAGGCAGTGAGTGACATCACATCAGTGACAAGGCGTTTTTAACAGTTTTACTTAGGTTGGCATATTTGTGAATCCCACAGACCTAGAAGGAGACAGTCTTATCTTAATTTAGGCAGTAACCATTTCTATGACTTTGTTCCAAGCTATAGATCACGCACTGTTTTTGAGTCAGAGGTAGGTAGGCTTATAGCAGAGAAAATAACAAGATGTTGAAGAAGAGAGCAGGGTTATTGTGGTAGCCCTCAGTAAACAGAGGGCACATACATTATTGCCTTAAGACCTATGTTAATCATCTATAGATAGATTAGAATCATTGTATCCATAATTTTTAACCATAATGTAGGAAGTATAACTAACTTGGTAGAGACATAATCTCCAATGCTTGTCTAAGTTCTTTTCCTTTGTGGAGTGAGCCTATACCATAGGGCTCATGTCTATCTATTCTTTGTACAAATGGTAGTTTCTGTAAAAGTATTTTGTTATTGTCTTTTCATTATAAGGGGGTCGGGATAGGAATTGCAAAAGGATTCGTGGAATGTAAACCTCAGGAAGGTGCTCAATGTTTATCGTTGATCAGTGAAGATGTGTAGCTACTTTTGTTTGGCTTCTGTTTGTGCCTTATCTATAAACACTGCTCTTAACTTTCAGGCTAAGCTAACCTCCAGAGAAGGTCCAAGTCTCTTTACAACCTCTCCTTTCAGTTTATTGAGCAAATAATGGGAGAAGCTTTACAGCGATGTGATCCGAGAGTTTTATGTTGGAGCTGAGAGGATGTTTATCATAATGTAATACCTGAAGGGAAATCTAGTTTGATTCAAGGACTCTTGGGGCCTAACGTCTACATAGGTAGCACTAATTTTTAGCTAACTCATAACTGCTATTCTGTATGATCAATTTGTGTAACCTATCCCCAAGAGGCAACTTGAGGTTACTTCTGGCCAGGTTACTCTCATTCAGATATTATCCATCAAGGCATCCACTCCAGGTCCTGTTTTTTCATATGCCATAAAACAAAAGGGCATTACATCTTTTGAGGTCAACAAGAGCAGTTCAAGAAATCCAGGCCTGAATGTTATTATTAGAAGGAGGTAGTATAGGGTGCCAATTGGTTGGCAGGAGACTTTGCAATATCTGCCTTTTCCACACAGGGAGGTGTCTCAACATGTGAGCCCACGATGGCTCCCAACAATATTAATCAAGAAACTTAACTGTCTTTGTGACAGATATGTGGTTTCAATGAAGGACAGGATTGTAAATTTACCCTAAATATATAAAAATATAAAATTTACTGTTAGCTTTTTCAGTGTCCCGGCTAAATTTAGGTTAGTGTTCAGTAAATTACTTTAATGAGAAATGATTTCATTTTTTAATGGATACTTCAAGGAAAATACAATCCTCTGCTTTTTATTAGTGTATGGTTTTAAATATCCACTGTAATATAAAATAATAGAGTAATTCTATGCTAATTCTTTCCTAATTCGATAGGATTTTAGTCCACATTTCATAGACAAAAAAAGTATATGCACAAGGAGGGTTGGTTTAACCTCAGATTACTCACACCCTGGTGCTGACGGCCATTTCTTTCCACCCAACAAGGCTCCCCACTTTTTTTGTGTGCAAGTATCAAATATGTCATTTGACAATCACAATGGAACTTAGAATGGAAAATTCAGACAGATGAAGCAAATTTTATGAACAATAATGGACCTTTGGATAAAATTTTGCCAAAACGATGCATGCAGCTTTGTATGGTGGCCATCCATAAGACAGAAATGAGAAAAGCTAATGTCACGGTTCAGAACAGGCACACCACAGTGACTAAAGACTGAAGTCTGTGTCTGGCTCCCATTTGAGTCCCATGCTAATGCCTCTCATTTCACGATCATGTGAGGTTCTCTGATGTCATACTACATGCCCACTTCCTCTATCTAGTTGAGGCCTTTTTCAGTTCTGTTTTCCATTTATTATGATAGCCATTTTTTTTTCCGTGAAAACTAAGCTCTGACTCATAAAATGTTTTTCTCAGACTCCTCTTGCTCCTTACATATATTTAAATAGTTCATTATGAATAATACAAACTGAAAATGACGATTTCTCTAGGCAACCGAGTGCTTTTTTAAAAATGTTTATGTATTTATTTTGAGAGAGAGAGAGAGAGAGAGAGAGAGAACAAATGTGAGTGGAGCAGGGGTACAGAAAGGGGAAGACAGAGAATCCCAAGAAGGCTCCACACTGTCAGTGTAGAGTCCGATGCAGGGCTTGATCACATGAACTGTGAAATTATGACCTGAGCCAAAATCAAGAGTGACACGCTTAACTGACTGGTATCCATGCTAACTGAACTTTCACCATCCTAAATCATTAGATATCTCTGATCGAGTGTCTTTTCCAACCACAATAGTATGAAACTAGAAATCAATAATAGGAAGAAAACAGGAAAAACACAAATATGTGGAAATTGAACAAACCCTCCTGGTGATTCACTGGGTCAAAGAAGAAAACTAAAGGGATATTTAAAAATCTGAAACGGGCGCCTGGATGGCTCAGTTGGTTAAGCCTGTGACTTCGGCTCAGGTCATGATCTCACAGCTAGTGAGTTCAAGCCCCACGTGGGGCTCTGTGCTGATGGTTCAGAGCCTGGACTTCAGATTCTGTGTCTCCCTTTCTCTCTGCCCTTCCCCTGCTCATGTTCTGTCTCTATGTCTCTCAAAAATAAATAAACATTAAAAAAAATTAAAAAAATCTTGAAACAAATTAAATGTAAGCAGAGAATATCAAAATTTATAGGATTCAGCAAAACAAAATCTGAGAGGAAATTTTATATTGAAAACTGCTTAAATTAAGAAACGAGAAAGATCTCAAAGAAAAAAACCTAACTTTATTAAAAAAAAACTAGATGAAAAAGAATAAAATAATTCAAAATTAAGAAAATAGGAAATAACAAAGATAAGAGCACAAATTAATGAAATATTGACAGAAAATAAGAGTAGAGGTCAATGAAAGTCAGGTTTTTTTTTTTAAAGATAGACAGAATTGACAAACTTTTAGCTAGACTTAGAAAAAAGGAGAAAAAAAAATCTCGAATACGTAGAATCAGAAATGAAAGAGAAGACATTAAAACTGATACTGTGGAAATACAAAGGATTATAAAACTACCATGAACAATTACATGCCAACAAATTAGGCAATTTAGGAAAATGGATAAATTCCTGGAAATACAACTTACCAAGATGGATCAGGAAGAAATAGAAATTCTAAATAAATCTATAACTAGTATAAGATTCATCCATAATCAAAAATCACCCAACGAAGTAAATTCTTTTTTTTTTTTACTTTTTTTTAACCTTTATTTATTATTGACAGAGAGAGACAGAGCATGAGTGGGGGAGGGCCAGAGAGAGGGGGAGACACAGAATCCGAAGCAGGCTCCAGGCTCTGAGTTGTCAACACAGAGCCTGACGCGGGGCTCGAACTCACAAACTGCAAGATCATGACCTGAGCTGAAGTAGGATGCCTAACCAACTGAGCCACCCAGGCACCCCAACACCCAACGAAGTAAATTCTAAGACCAAATGGCTTCACTGACAAATGCTATTAAACATTTAAATAATTAACCTTCATATACTGTCACAGGAAAAATGGAAAAATAGAGAACACTTACAAATTAACTTTACAAGACTAGAATGACCTTGATGACAAAGCCAAACAAGGATACCAAAAGGAAATTATAGGCCTATCTACCTGATGAACATAGGTGTAAAATTCTTCGACATAAACTAGCAAATTGAACTCAACATCACATTAAAAAGATTATAAACCATAAGTGTTCATTCATAATTTTCCTCAAATTCTCCAGTGATCCTAGCCTATTTGTGATACGAATTTGATATGGGGAAAAGGAAATAATCTGCCCTCGAGTTAAGTTATGAGAAGGTTCTGTGTGAAGTAACCTCCAAAGATGCAAAATGACACTATGTCTCATTGTTCAGAGTTGCCGTAGTATTCATATGACTTATGTGTATCGTTTGTATTTAGATCTCTTGTTTTAGCTCTTAGAGTAGGAATAGATACTAAGTATGTAAGAACCCAGACATTGGTTCCCTGAAGCATTAAACAAATCTCATGAACAACATGGTTTCATATTTTTATTACAAACAGGCAAAATCATATTACTTAAAGAAATGTAGAAAGTAAAGTAAAATAATAAAAGACTACAGTGTATTTACTGAATGGGCACATAATTCCAATTCACAAATGTGTCATTTGAAATTGCCTCATAATCTGGACAGTGCAAATACATCATAAATATATAAGATAAAAATATTAAATGTGAGAAAATTCTATTTCCTGAAATTTAATAAGAATATTCAATATTGTAAGCTATTAATTTTAAACTATACATTGCTGTTTCTTCATAATTTTCTTTAAAGTTATCCATATACTAATCATTTAAAATGATTTATGTCAATATTATAGATGTCCCAGGAATTGTATGAATTGAGTAAATAAAAAATATGTATGAATGAATATTATTTCATATATATGTGCCATAGTCACTACTACATCTTAATTACAAACTTAATTTTTAATTAATTACTTATAAATTAATTTCAGTTATTTGAATTTCTATATCATTTGATTTTTAAGAAAATGCTTTGGGATAGTTAAAATTTCAGACTTTCTTTAAAGATGTGATCACCCTGTTATATATCCTAATAACATATACTTCATGTCTGTTTGTCTGTGTGTGATATAAATTTTAATCTAATTCTGTGTTTGTGTGTGCATGTGTAGACATTATAGTTTATATATGTATTAATTTATTTTAGGATTGAAAATATGCTAATAGTTTATAATTTTTAATGGATCAAAGCTGAAAATATTCTCAAGAAGTGGAACTCAAAATGCAAAATATTATTGATCATTAGCAACTATAGATTGAAATTTAAAAAATAAAATAATGAAAAAGAAGATATACAATGAAGCAAAAAATAAGTATTCTAATGGGGATTTGTTGTTGTTGCTGTTGTTTATTTACATTTGAGAGAGAGAGCATGAGTGGGGGGGGTGCAGAAAAAGGGGGACGAAGGGTCTGAAGTAGACTCTGCACTGACAGCAGCAAGCCTGATCAAGACTTGAACTCATGAACTGTGAGATCATGACCTGAGCCAAAATCAGAACATACAGTTCTCTCATTAAAGTGAGAATCAAAACACAAGGGTAGGGGAATGTAGTGTGTATGTTTTTTGTATTCTCCTTGCCTTTGGAATCAGTATAATTCTGGCCTCATAAAATGAGTTTGAAATTCTTCCAAGGGCACCTGGGTGACTCAGTCAGTTGTGTCCTAGTCTGGATTTCGTCACAGGTAATGATCTCACTGTTCTTTTTTTTTTTTTTTTAATTTTTTTCTACATTTATTTTTGAGAGACAGAGAGACACAGAGCAAGCATCTGGGAGGGGCAGAGAGCAAATGACACATAGAATCTGAAGAAGGCTCCAGGCTCTGAGTTGTCAGCACAGAGCCCTACACGGTGCTCAAACTAAGGAACCAGGAGATCATGACCTGAACTGAAGTCAGCTATTTAACCAACTGAACCACCCAGGTGCCCCCATCTCACGGTTCTTGAGTTTGAGCTCCAGGTTGGGCTCTGGGTAGCAGCGCAGAACCTACTTGGGGTTCTCTCTCTCCCTCTCTCTGCCCCTCCCCTGCTCATGTTCTCTCTCTCTCTCAAAATAAATAAATAAAACTTAAAAAGTTGCCCCATATTTTCAAATTTTTGGAGGAGTTTGAGAAGGTTGTTGTTAATTCTTATTTAAAAGATTGATAGAATTTTCCAGTGAAAACTTGGGCTGCCCTGGGATTTTCTTTTTTGGGAGATTTTTTTTAAAAGTTAGTGCAGTATCCTTATTTATTTATGCTCTGCTAAGATTTTTTATATTTGTTTTTGTTTTGATTTATTGTATGTATTTAGGAAATTTCTATTTCTTCCAGTAATCTAATTTGTTGGCATATAGTTCTTTATAGTAGTTTCTTATGATATTTTCTGTAGCACCAATTGTATTGTTTCCCTTAACATTTTAATGTTTGGTTCTTCTCTCCTTTTTTCTTAGTCTAATGAAGGTTTTGAAATTTTTCTTTATCTTTCTAGAAAACAATACTTAGTTTCATTTATTTTAAAGTGTTTTTTTAATTCTGTATTTCATTTATTTTTTTCTCTAGTCTTTGCTATTTTTTTTTCTTACTGCTAACTTAAAGTTTAGTTTATTCTTCTTCTACGTCCCTTAGTTGTAAAGTTAGGCTACTTCTTTGAGATCATTTTTTTAAATTAATGTTTATTTTTTGAGAGAGACAGACAGACAGAGTGTGAGCAGGGGAGGAGCAGAGTGAGAGACACACACAGTATCTGAAGGAGGCTCCAGGATCTGAGCTGTCATCACAGAGCCCGACACAGGGCTCAAATTCATGAACCATGAAATCATGACCTGAGTCAAAGTTGGACCCTTAACCAACTGAGCCACCCAGATACTCCAATCATTCTTTTTAATGTAGCTATTTATTGCTACAAATTTCCCTCTTGAAACTGCTTTTGCTGCATGCCACAAAGTTTGGTGTGCTGTTCTCATTTTTATATGTCTCAAATATTTTCTAATTTCCTTATGATGATTTCCTTGAGTCATTGGCTGTTCAAGATTCTATTGTTCAATTCCATGTATTTACTTTTCCATCTCATAATCACTTCTTGTTTTATTCCACTGTGATTTTAAAAATATGCTTAGTATTATTTTAATCTCATACTTGTTAGATTTGTTTTGTAACGTAATATGTGATCAAACCTGGAGAATGCTGCATGTGAGCTTGAGAAGGATTTGTATTATGCTGATATTGTGTGGAATGATCTGTATGTGTCTTTTCTGTCAGTTTGGTCTATAATGTTATTAAGTCTACTGTCTCTATATTGATTCATGTATATATATGAATATTCTGTGTATATATGTATATATATACACAAAGAGAGAGAGAGGGAGAGAATTCCAAGCAGTTTTGCACATCCAGCACAGAGCAAAACACAGGGCTCACTCACTAATCATGAGGTCATGACCTGAACCAAAATACAAAGTTAGACATTTAAAAGAATGGGCCACCCAGGTGCCCCAGAAATGTATCTTAACAAAACACAGGCCATATATGAGAATTCCATCACCAACATGATACTCACAGGTGAATTCTTTTTACCCAGGCACTCAGCTAAAAGAGTGTGTATATATATATACTCATAGATATTAATGAAAAGCCATATGTGTATTGGATTTCATGTGAAAGGTCCCTAGCTATTTATCATGTGCCACTGATAATTGGCCAAGTGTTCATTGAGAAGGCCTTGGAAGATTAGATGAAGACAATTTACAAACTAATACAATTGTAAGTATATGTGATAAGAGTACTTGAGAATGGATCTCTTTGGTCAGTATCTTTTAACTAAATATAACTTTTGATCAAGTATTTTCATCTAGATATTGTATAGATTCAGGAGATTATATCAAAGTAGAAGTTAAGGTCTGTTAAATTTTGACTCTTCTGTTTTAATATATGTGTTACATGAAAGTACCATCATGTAAATGAGAGAAATAAAAAATGAGTATAAGCCTATATATACGAAATTATGAAATTAATAATTTAAGTGTATATGGAATACATTTCAAATTTGTAATATTAATTGGTATTTTTTGTGACTTGTTAGAAGGGTTTTTTTTTATATTACTGTTGAGTATTTATTGCAGGCACAGTAATTTTTTATATTTATTTACTTGCTGAATACAGTCAGGGTATTTTTTAAAAAGTATTTATTGATCTTCAGAAAGAGAGTTTGTAAGCATGGGAGGGACAGAGAGAGGGAGAGAGAGAATCCCTACAGAGAATTCTGAGTTGGAATCCAGGCTCCAACCAGCAAACCACAAGATCATGACCTGAACTGAAATCAAGAGTCAGATACTAAACAAGTGCCCCAGCGTAACATTATTTCGGTGCTAGCATTACTGCTACGTGCAATATAGAAATAGCCACTAGAAAGAGAAAATAATGGATAGCCCTCTCTTCTATAAATATTAAAATTAATTAATTAATTTTCACAGAGAGTCCAGAGATTTTCAAGGACATCTCAAAATATAGTATCAGACAAATCAGATATCTCAAATAGGATAAAATAAGTGAAATGTCCAATAAATCTTACTGAAGTGTTTTTTTTTTCATTTTAAGTTTTTATTTAAATTCCAAATAGTTATCATACAGTGTAATATTAGTCTCAGGTGTACAATAGAGTGATTAAACACTTATGTACAGTTACACAGTGCTCCTCACAGAATGAGACAATGGTTAAAACTAGCACAGATACCCAGGAAGAGGGTACCACGGTCATTCCCAACACAGATACCCAGGAAGAGGTTACCATGGCCATTTCCAGCATCAGCACTGGGACGAAGGGGCTGCTTCACAAAGTGGGGCTATGGTAGCTACTCCCCTGAGTCCCTGGAGCTGAGGGATGGGACACGGGAGCTAAGAACAGAGAGAGGAAAGGTGAGGGGGAAGCACCAGGATGGTGTGGGAGCAGGTGGGGACCTGGTCCTCTTGCTCCTGTCTTCCTTAGGGTCTGGGGAGAGCAGAGTCAGGCCCCACTGCCCCTCAGAAGAGCCTGCGGTCACATTCATGTTGTTCCTGATGATGAAGTGGGAGACAGCATCAAACACCAACTACAAGTTCTTGGTGTGGGTGGCACCGGTGAAGCGGCATAGAAGTCCTTGGTGGCCTTGTTCTTATGCAGGCCCTCAGACTTACCCTGGATGTGGCTGACCACTGATCATACTTGTTGGCCCCTATGTACTCAGGGAAGTCAGTGGTATGGGGGATGATCATCTCCTCAAACAGGTGCCTCTTGTTGAAGACAAGATGGCAGACCAGTGTGAGACCACTGGTTGTTGGAGAAGTTAAGGTCAAACAGCTTCATGCTCTGGTGCATGCGGTGCATCTCCTCATCCTCCGCTCACACCGGGTCACAGGTACCCTATGCTCTGCAGGAGATGATGGCTGTGACACCCTCAAAGCAGCAGATCACTTCTTTCGCTCAGACCATGGATTGCCCACATCAAATATCCTGAGGGTAGGTCCTTGAGGTGAGGTGGGTCTTCACTCCACCCGCAGCACGTCCTGCTCTGTGGGGATGTAGTTACTCTGTGTGATGCCCCCCAGGTCATGGAGGTTAAATGCAGCAGAGCAGTGGAGCTGTTACTCCCATGAGCAGCCAGAGCCCGCATGCTCCCCGGAGTCAGCCCTAAGCCTGTGGGTGACATCAGACTGACATTCAGGGAGCACACCCTGCTCCTCAGCTGTTCAGGACAGTGAAAACAGCTGCCTGGCATCTTACGCACAGGAAGTGTCAGCAAAGTCCATCTGCAGATCCCCCATAACTTTGACAATGGCCATGATAGGCTGGATGGTGATGCTGTAGAGGACAGCCTGGACTGCCAGCTTCCTGGATGTGATTCTTTTCCTTGACAAGGATGCTCTTCCCTGACTTCTCAGCACCCAAAAGTCGCAGCTTTACCTCCCGTACTACCTTCTTATCATCTCCTCACAGGTTCTTGTGAATCATCTTAGAGCCTTGGGCCACTGTCCTGTCATTGGCAATCATGCTGCAGCCCGTTCCTTGTCCCCCGCCTGGTCCCACTGACACATTCCACTCCTGTTGCCAGCCTTCTATAGGTAGCTTTTTGGTTGTCAGTAGCCAACCTTTATGTATTGAGTCTCAACAACAACAGTCACATAGGAATTGAAGAGTTGATTAATTGAAGAATCACATGTAATTAAAAAAAATTAAAACAATTTAAAAAGTAATAAAATTAATCTAAGTTTTAATATCTAATAATATATTAAGCATTCACTCTCATAATACTAAAATTAAATATTAAAAATAGATTATTTTCCCAGCTCATGGATGGCTCACTGGGTTGAGATCCGACTTCCACTCAGCTCATCATGTCGCATTTTGTGAGTTGAGCCAACAGGGGGATTGCAGTTGTCAGAGCAGAGCCCACGTTTGATCCTCTGTCCCCATCTCTCGGCCCCTCTCCTGCTCCCTCTCTCTCTCAAAAGAAGTTTTTTTATTCATTTATGATGTAATAGTGGATAAATAAACGAATATATTCCGTGTAAAATAAAAATAGTAGTGCATAAAATTAGCAGATAAAAAAGTGATAAAATCTAAATTATTCCTCAAAAGTATAAACGCACTAATTTATTTTTGTTCTTTTCAATATCTCTTAACTTTAATTAAAACCTTTAGTTTCATTGTCTCTATACCTATTCTAAAGAAAGTCTGGATTAAGTGATTTTATGAAGACACATTTCACTTTTTGTTAAATTTATCTTATTGCTATAAAAATTATCTTGTATATTATCTGTGTATATTATTTTATGTATTTATTTTTAATTTTCTTAAGTTTATTTATTTTGAGAGTGAGAGACATATAGAAAGAGAGCGTGCATGAGGGACAGAGAGAGAGAGGGAGAGAGAGACAACCTCGAGCAGGTTCTACACTGTCAGAACCATGATTTCATGACCTGAGCCAAAACCAAGTTTTGGATGCTTTACAAACTGAGCCATCCAGGTGCCCATAAAGTACTATAATGTATAAATTCATCACCAATCACACAGGGGTAAAATGCAGGTAGCTGTTATGATTGCATTCTTTTCTTGGGTCTCCAGTGAACTATCTGTTCCATGCATTTTTCTGTCTGAAGCTACCTCTGTCTATATGTTGCTCATGACCAC
>JAINVK010000868.1:0-93379 GCA_030068075.1 Paguma larvata
CACACACACCTCAGGCACACAGGGTTTCTGGACACCTTTCTCCTTCATGACATTTCTGTGCTATTTCGTTGGCCTGGAGCTGCCGTCCACCCACCCCTAATAGCCCTCTCATGTCTTTCAACACCCTGCTGGTGTCAGTCTCTAGACGACCTCCGTAACACCCCCACCAGATCCGAGCTGGGCCTGCGTTCTACTCCTTCAAAAACTGCCGGGACTGGTCCTACAGACTCTGGCCGAGGGAAAAGGAACCCAATGGTCTCCCTACTGGGCCCACTTGGTGGGGCTTGGGTCCCCTCTCAACCCAACTTCGGTTCCTGACGTTCGTGTTCTGTCATCCTTAAGGGTTCAGTCCCTCTTTTGGTGAGTTGTGTTGGTCCCCTGCTGCTCCCACAAGGCCAACGTCACCTCCAAGTCCCCACCACGAGCATGTCCGACTCGAAGGAGCCTTTGCACGGAGGCTGCCGCACTGGTCCGGTGTGGCTGTGGACACGGAAGACCCTGCCGCCTGCCGGGGCCGTCGGAATGATGGAAGCCGCCACGCCACACCACGCCACGCTCCCTGGAACACGGCGCCTTGGGCGCACCTCCCTTTTCCTATCGCAGCCTGGCAAACGTGACCTTCTGAACCCCGACGCCGATCCTGAGAGCGCCCCGAATCACTGTTTTGTTCTGTGTCCTGCTTGGGATGCGCAGAGTTTATGTTTCCGAGGTCTGCAGTCACAGGGGAAGCAGTAGACACCTACCTCCACGGTAAACAGATACCGCTCCACTACCTTCCTGGTCACACTCCAGACGGGATAGAAAGCCGCAGACTCGGGCCTAACTTAGGAGCAACAAAACAGTTGCTATGGCAGCAATGGAGTCCAGCGCGCCTCATAAGCCGGGGCCGCCCCCCTCCACCCGGGGGCCCCCACAGCCAACTGTCGGGCAGTGTGGACAAAGAGCCTAGGGGTGCTGCAGGCCACCTACGTGGCCCTCAGCTTTGACCGCAACACCTCCCAAGGTGGCCTTTCTTTGAACCCGTGGTAGGTCCTGGCCCTCAACTTCCTGCTAAACGCAGGATGTGGATCCCAAAGTTCCCCGTGATGATGCACTCACTGGGAGCTGAGGCTGGCATGCTCCCTCCAGGTCCGGTCGGACACACTGCCCTGAGCTTGCACCCTCTCTCGGTGGTCCCACCAAGGCCGAGATGGAGTAAGAGTCTGGGGTGAGTGCATGTGGCCCTGAGAGGCTTCTCCCTGCTCAGGATCTCAACTTTCAAATGCAAGCGCTTTCCAAGGCCCCCATTTGGCCATAACACATCCTGTTCCCCTCCTGAGTCGTGGGCAGTGAGGGATGTGCTGCATTCGAATCCATTTGCCCAGGGCACGTGAGGGGGCCGGGGGAGGCACGAGACACCTGTGCGGACACGTCCATCCAGACGCTCACACATGACACATGCACACGCAACCCACCACACAGAACACATTTGTGACATACCACTCACACATACTCCACACACGCCCAACACACCCACACCACAGGGACACAGGGTTTCTGGACTCCTTTCTCCTTCATGACCTTTCTGAGCTATTCCCTTGCCCTGAGCCTCCTGTCCACCCCCCGCTAATAGCCCTCTCTTGCTTTTCACGCCCTTGCTGGTGTCAATCCCTAGACGACCTCCCTAACACCCCCACCAGGTCCGAGATGGGCCCGTGTATACTCCTTCCCAAACTGCTGGGACTGGTCCTCCAGACTGTGGCCGAGGGAAGGGAGCCACATGGTCTCCCTCCAGGGCACACTTATTGGGCCTGGGTCCCCTCTCAGAACAAGCTCGGTTCCTGATGTTCGTGATCCGTCATCCCTAAGGGTTCAGTCCCTGTTTTGGTGAGATGTGTTGCTCCCACGCTGCTCCCAAAAGGCCAACGTCACCTCTACGTCCCCACCACGAAAATGGCTGACACGAGGGAGCTCTGCGCGGAGGCTGCCGCACTGGCCCGGCGTCGCTGTGGACACCACAGGCCCTGCCGCCTGCGGGGGCCGTCGGAATGATGGAATCCGCCACGCCACACGACGCCAAGCTCCCTGGAACAGGGCGTCCGGGGCACATCTCCCTGTTCCTATCTCAGCCTGGCAAACGTGATCTTCTGAACCCCGAAATCGGACCTGAAAGTGCCCCGAATCTCTGTTATGTTCTGTGTCCTGC
Organism: Paguma larvata; assembly: GCA_030068075.1. NCBI lineage: Eukaryota > Metazoa > Chordata > Mammalia > Carnivora > Viverridae > Paguma > Paguma larvata. The sequence goes on from JAINVK010000868.1 coordinate 2,186, forward strand.
TTGGGATGGCAGAGGTTGCGCTTCCGAGTTCTCTGGTCACAGGAGAAGAAGGAGACACGTACCGCACGGGAGACAGAAACCGCTCCACTACATTCCTGGTCACACTCCAGGCAGGATAGAAAGCCGCAGGCTTGGGCCTAAGTGAGGAGCAACAAAACGTTGCTATGGCAGCAATGGAGTCCAGCCTGCCTCATAATGCCGGGGCCGCCCCCCGCCCCACCCCGGGGGCCCCCGCAGCCAACTGGCAGGCAGGGTGCGCAAAGAGCCTAAGGGTGCTACAGATCACTTATGTGGCCCTCAGCTTTGACCAAAACACCTCCCAAGGTGGCCTTTCATTGAACCGGCGGAGGGTCCTGACCTCAACTTCCTGCTTCACGCAGGATGTCGATCCTAAAGTTCCCCATGATGATGTACCCACTGGGAGCCCAGGCTGGCACGCCCCATCCAGGTCAGGTCGGACACCAACGCCATGAGCCTGCCCCCTCCCTCGGAGATCCCACCAAGGGCGAGGTGGAGGAAGAGGCGTGGTTGAGGAGCATGTGACAATGTGGGGCCCCTCTCCGCTCAGGGTCGCAACTATCAAGTGCAGGAAGTTTCCAAGGCCCCCATTTGGCCATCTCACATCCTATTCCCCTCCTGAGTCGGGGGGAAGTGAGGGATCTGCTGCCCCAAAAACGACATGCCCAGGGCACGTGTGGTTAGCCCTCACGAGACACCCTTGCGGACACGTCCATCCACATGCTGACACACCACACATACACACGCAACCCTCAACACAGAACACATTTGTGACATACCACACACACATACACCACACACTCGCAACACACCCACACCACAGGCACACACAACAAAAACACACACACCACAGGCACACAGGGTTTCTGGACTCCTTTCTCCTTCATGACCTTTCTGTGCTATTTCGTTGGCCTCGAGCCACCTCTCCACCCACCGCTAATGGCCCTCTCTTGCCTTTCAAGACCCTGCTGGTGTCAGTCTCTAGACGACCTCCCTAACACCCCCACCAGATCCGAGCTGGGCCCGCGTCTAGTCCTTCCCAACCGCCTGGACTGGTCCCAAAGACTCAGGTAGAGGGAAGGGAGCCCCATGGTGTCCTTCCTGGGCCCACTTTTTGGGGCCTGGGTCCCGTCCCATCCCAAGCTCGGTTCCTGACGATCGTGTTCCGTCATCTCTAAGGGTTCAGTCCCTGTTTTGGTGAGATGTGTTGGTGCCGCGCTGCTCCCACAAGGCCAACGTGACCTCCACGTCGCCACCACGAGCATGGCCGACTAGAGGGAGCTCTCCGCTGAGGCTACCGCACTTGCCGGTGTGGCTGTGGACACCGCAGTCCCTGCCGCCTGCCGGGGACGTCGGTATGATGGAAGCCCCCACGCCGCACGACACCAAGCTCCCTGGAACAGGGTGCCCTGGGCGCACATTCCTGTTCCTATGGAAGCCTGGCAAACGTGACCTTCTAATCCCCGACACTGGTCCTGACAGTGCCCCGAATCTCTGTTTTGTTCTGTGTCCTGCTAGGGATGTGCAGAGGTTACACTTCTGAGTTTTCTGGTCACAGGAGGAGAAGGAGACACCTACTACCACGGGAGACAGAAACCGCTCTACTACCTTCCTGGTCACACTCCAGGCAGGATAGAAAGCCGCAGGCTTGGGCCTAAGTGAGGAGCAACAAAACGTTGCTATGGCAGCAATGGAGTTCAGCATGCCTCATAAAGTCTGAGCCGCCGCCTGCCCCACCCGGGGTCCCCCACAGCCAACTGGCAGGCAGAGTGGGCAAAGCGCCCAAAGGTGCAGCAGGCCACTTCCGTGGCCCTCAGCTTTGACCGAAACACCTCCCAAGGTGGCTTTCATTGAACCCGCGTTGGGTCCTGGCCCTCGACTTCCTGCTTCACGCAGGATGTCGATCCTAAAGTTCCCCGTGATGATGCACCCACTGGGAGCCCAGGCTGGCACGCTCCATCCAGGTCAGGTCGGACACCAACGTCCTGAGCCTGCCCCTTCCCTCGGAGATCCCACCAAGGACGAGGTGGGGGAAGAGGCAGGGGTGAGGGGCATGTGGACATGTGGGGCCTCTCCCCGCTCAGTCTCAACTATCAAGTGCAGTAAGTTTCCAAGGCCCCTATTTGGCCATCTCACATCCTATTCCCCTCCTGAGTCGGGTGGCATTGAGGGATCTGCTGCCCCAAAAACGACATGCCCGGGGCACGTGTCGGTATCCCTCACAAGACACCTGTGCGGACATGTCCATCCACACACTCAAACACCAACATGCACACAGAACCCACCACACAGAACACATTTGTGACATACCACACACACATACACCACTGACTCGCAACACAACCACACCACAGGCACACACACCACAAGCACACACACCATAGGCACACAGGGTTTCTGGACTCCTTTCTCCTTCATGAACTTTCTGTGCTATTTTGTTGGCCTAGAGCCGCATCTCCACCCACCGCTAATGGCCCTCTGTTGCCTTTCAAGACCCTGCTGATATCAGTCTCTAGAACACCTCCCTAAGACCCCCACAAGATCCGAGCTGGGCCCACGTCTGCTCCTTCCCAAACTGCCGGGACTGGTCCTCCAGACTCAGGCCTAGGGAAGGGAGACCACTTGGTGGGGCCTGGGTCCCACCAAGGCCGAGGAGGAGGAAGAGGAGGGTGTGAGGGGCATGTGGCCCTGAAAGGCCTATCCCCGCTCAGGATCTCATCTATCAAGTGCAGGAGCTTTCCAAGGCCTCCATCTGGCCATCTCACATCCTGTTGCCCTCCTGAGTCGGGGGGCAGTGAGGTATCTGCTGCCACCGAACCATGTGCCCAGGGCACGTGAGGGGGCCGGGGGTTGGCACGAGACACCTGTGCGGACACGTCCATCCAGAAGCTCACACACCACACATGCACACGCAACCACCACACAGAACACATTTGTGACATACCACACACACATACGCCACACACGCCCAAAACACCCACACCACAGTCACACAGGGTTTCTGGACTCCTTTATCCTTCATGAACTTTCTGTGCTATTTCTTTGCCCTGAGCGCCTCTCCAGCTCCCGCTAATGGCCCTCTCTTGCCTTTCAAGCCCCTGCTGTTGTCAGTCCCTAGACGACCTCCCTAACACCCTCACCAGATCCGAGCTGGGCCCACATCTACTGCTTCCAGGATGTCGGGACTGGTCCTCCAGACTCAGGCCGAGGGAAGGGAGCCCCATGGTGTCCCTCCTGGGCCCACTTGGTGGGGCCTGGGTCCCCTCTCAGCCCAAGCTCCGTTCCTGACGTTCGTGTTCCGTCATTCCTAAGGGTTCAGTCCCTGTTTTGGTGAGATGTATTGGTGCCGCGCAGCTCCCACAAGGCCACCGTCACCTCCACGTCCCCACCACGAGCATGGCCGACTCAAGGGAACTCTGCGCGGAGGCTCCCACACTGGCCCACTGTGGCTGTGGACACCGCCGACCCTGCCGCCTGCCGGGGCTGTCGGAACGATGGAGGCCGCCACGCAACAAGACGCTAAGCTCCCTGGAACAGGGCGCCCTTGAGGCACCTCTGTTCCTATCTCAGCCTGGCAAACCTGACTTTCTGAACCCCGACACCGGTCCTGAAATTGCCCCGAATCTCTGTTTTGTTCTGTGTCCTGCTTGGGATGCGCAGAAGTTACAATTCCGATTCTCCGGTCACAGGAGAAGAAGGAGACACGTACCCCACGGGAGAGAGAAACCGCTCACTACATTCCTGGTCACACTCCAGGAAGGAAAGATAGCCGCAGCCTTGGGCCTAACTGAGGAGCAACAAAACGTTGCTATGGCAGCAATGGAGTCCAGCCTTCCTCATAAAGCCGGGGATGCACCCCGCCCCAAACGGGAGCCCCCGCAGCCAACTGGAAGGCAGGGTGGGCAAAGAGCCTAAGGGTGCTGCAGGCCACCTACGTGGCCCTCAGCTTTGACCGAAACACCTCCCAAGGTGGCCTTTCAGTGAACCCGCGGTGGGTCCTGGCCCTCAACTTCCTGCTTCACGCAGGATGGGGATCCCAAAGTTCCCCATGATGATGAACCCCTGGGAGCCTAGGCTGGCACGCTCCCTCCAGGTCAGGTCGGACACCACCGCAATGAGCCTGCCCCCTCCCTTGGAGGTCCAACCAAGGCCGAGGAGGAGGAAGAGGCGACGAAGAGAGGCATGTGGCACTAATGGGCCTCTCTCATCTCAGGGTCTCAACTATCAAGTGCAGGAGCTTTCCAAGGCCCCCATTTGGCCATCTTACATCCTGTTCCCCTCTTGAGTCCGGGAGCATTGAGGGATCTGCTGCCCCAAATCACGTGCCAGGGTACATGTGGGTGGCCCACACGAGACAACTGTGCGGACACCTCCATCCACACGCTCACACACCACACATGCACACGCAACCCACCACACAGAACACATTTGTGACATGCCACACACACATACACCACACGTGCGCAACACACCCACACCGCAGAAACACACACCACAAGCACACACACCACAGGCACACAGGTTTTCCGGAATCCTTTCTCCTTGATAACCTTTCTGTGCTATTTCATTGGCCTGGAGCCGCCTATCCACGCACCGGTAATGGCCCTCTGTGACCTTTCAAGATCCTCCTGGTGTCAGTCCCTAGACGACCTCCCTAACATCCCCACCAGATCCGAGCTGGGCCCGCGTCTACTGCCGGGACTTTTCCTCCAGACTCTGGCCGAGGGAAGGGAACCGCATGGTCTCCCTCCTGGGCCCACTTGGTGGGGCCTGGGTCCCCTCGCAGCCCAAGCTCGGTTCCTGACGTTCATGTTCCGTCATCCCTAAGGGTTCAGTCCCTGTTTTGATGAGATGTGTTGGTGCCGCGATGCTCCTACAAGGCCAACGTCACCTCCAGGTCCTCACCACGAGCATGACCGACTCGATGGAGCTCTGCGCAGAGGCTGCCGCACTGGTCCGGTGTGGCTGTGGACACCGAAGACCCTGCCTCCTACCAGGGCCGACGGTATGATTGAAGCCGCCACGCCAGACGACGCCAAGCTCCCTGGAACAGAAAGCCCTGGGCGCATCTCCCTGTTCCTATCACAGTCTGGCAAACGTGACCTTCTGAACCCCCACACCGGTCCTGACAGTGCCCCGAATCTCTGTTTTGTTCTGTGTCCTGCTTGGGATGCGCAGAGTTCACGCTTCCGAGTTCTCCGGTCAGAGGAGAAGAAGAAGGCACGTATCCCACGGGAGACAGAAACCGTTCCACTACATTCCTGGTCCACTCCAGGCAGGATAGAAAGCCGCAGGCTTGGGCCTAACTGAGGAGCAACAAAAGGTTGCTATGGCAGCAATGGAGTCCAGCCTGCCTCATATGCCGTGGCCGCACACCGCCCCATCCAGGGACCCCTCAGCCATCTGGCAGGCAGGGTGGGCAAAGAGCCTAAGGGTGCTGCAGGCCACCTACGTGGCCCTCAGCTTTGACCACAATACCTCCCAAGGTGAACTTTGAGTGAACCCGTGGAGGGTCCTGGCCCTCAAATTCCTGCTTCATGCAGGATGTCGATCCCAAAGTTCCCCGTGATGATGCAGCCACTGTGAGACCAGGCTGGCATGCTCCCTCCAGGTCAGGTCGGACACCAGTGCCCTACACTGCCCCCTCCCTTTGAGGTCCCACCAAGGCCAAGGTGGAGGAAGAGTCAGGGGTGAGGTTCTTGTGGCCCTGATAGGCCTCTCCCCGCTCAGGATCTCAAATATCAAGTGCAGGAGCTTTCCAAGGACTCCATTTGGCCATCTCACTTCCAGTTCCCCTCCTGAGTCGGGAGTCACTGAGGGTCTGCTGCCCCCGAATCCATGCCCCAGGGCACGTGATGGGGCCTGGTCCGGCACGAGACACCTGTGCGGACACGTCCATCCACAGGCTCACACACCACACATGCACACGCAACCCAACACACAGAAAACATTTGTGACATGCCACACACACATACACCACACACTCGCAACACAACCACACCACAGGCACACACACCACAAGCACACACACCACAGGCACACAGGGTTTCTGGACGCCTTTCTCCTTCAATACCTTTCTGTGCTATTTCGTTGGCCTGGAGCCGCCTCTCCACCCACTGCTAATGGCCCTCCCTTGCCTTTCAAGACCCTGGTGGTGTCAGTGTCTAAACGACCTCCCTAACACCCACAACAGATCCGAGCTGGGCCCGCGTCTGCTCCTTCCCAAACTGCCGGGACAGGTCCTCAAGACTCAGGCCGAGGGAAGGGAGACCACTCTCTTCTGGGCCCACTTGGTGGGGCCTGGGTCCCCTCTCAGACCAAGCTCGGTTCCTGATCTTCGTGTTCCGTCATCCCTAAGGGTTCAGTCCCTGTTTTGGTGAGATGTGTTGGTCCCGCACTGCTCCCACAAGGCCACCGGCACCTGCACGTCCCCACCACGAACATGGCCAACTCGAGGGAGATCTGCGCGGAGGCTGCCGCACTGACCCGGTGTGGCTGTGGACACCGCCGACTCTGCCGCCTGCGAGGGCCGTCGGAAGGATGGATGCCGCCACGTCACACCATGCCAAGCTCCCTGGAACAGGGCGCCCTGGGCACACCTGCGTGTTCCTACCACAGTCTGGCAAACGTGAACTTTTGAACTCCGTCACCAGCCCTAATAGCGTCCCGAATCACTGTTTTGTTCTGTGTCCTGCTTGGGATGCGCAGAGGTTACGCGTCTGAGTTCTCTGGTCACAGGAGAAGAAGGAGACACCTACCACCACGGGAGAAAGAAACGGCTCCACTAACTTCCTGGTCACACTCCAGGCAGGATAGAAAGCCGCAGGCTTGGGCCTAACTGAGGAGCAACAATACGTTGCTATGGCAGCAATGGAGTCCAGCCTGCCTCATAAAGCCGGGCCGCACCCCCCCACCCGGGGGCCCCCGCAGCCAACTGGCAGGCAGGGTGGGCAAAGAGCCTAAGGGTGCTGCAGGCAACCTACGTGCCCTCAGCTTTGACCAAAACACCCCACAAGGAGGCCTTTCACTGAACCCGCGGTGGGTCTTGGCCCTCAACTTCCTGCTTCATGCTGGATGTCGATACCAAAGTTCCCTGTGATGATGCACCCACTGGATCCCAGGCTGCCACGCTCCCTCCAGGTCATGTCGGACACCACCGCCCTGAGACTGCCCCCTCCCTCGGAGGTCCCACCAAGGCCGAGGTGGAGCAAGAGGCGGGAGTGAGGGGCATGTGGGCCCTGAGGGCCTCTCCCCGCTCAGGGTCTCAACTTTCAAGTGCAGGAACTTTCCAAGGCCCCCATTTGGCCATCTCACATCCTGTACCCCTCCTGAGTCGGGGGTAGTGAGGGATCTGCTGCCCCCGAATCCATGTGCCCAGGACACGTAAGGGGGAAGGGGGACGGCACGAGACACCTGTGCGGACATGTCCATCCACACACTCAAACACCAACATGCACACAGAACCCACCACACAGAACACATTTGTGACATACCAACACACACATACACCACTGACTCGCAACACAACCACACCACAGGCACACACACCACAAGCACACACACCATAGGCACACAGGGTTTCTGGACTCCTTTCTCCTTCATGAACTTTCTGTGCTATTTTGTTGCCTAGAGCCGCATCTCCACCCACCGCTAATGGCCCTCTGTTGCCTTTCAAGACCCTGCTGGTATCAGTTCTCTAGAAGACCTCCTAAGACCCCCACAAGATCCAAGCTGGGCCCACGTCTGCTCCTTCCCAAACTGCCGGGACTGGTCCTCCAGACTCAGGCCTAGGGAAGGGAGACCACTTGGTGCCTGGTCCCACCAAGGCCGAGAGGAGGAAAGGAGGGTGTGAGGGGCATGTGGCCTGAAAGGCCAATCCCCCGCTCAGGATCTCATCTATCAAGTGCAGGAACTTTCCAAGGCCCCCATTTGGCCATCTCACATCCTGTACCCCTCCTGAGTCGGGGGGTAGTGAGGGATCTGCTGCCCCCGAATCCATGTGCCCAGGACACGTAAGGGGAAGGGGGACGGCACGAGACACCTGTGCAGACATGTCCATCCAGACGCTCACACAAGACACAAGCACACGCAACCCAAGCACAGAACACATTTGTGATATACCACACACACATACGCGACACACGCCCAACACACCCACACCACAGGCATACAGGGTTTCTGGACACCTTTCTCCTTCATGACCTTTCTGTGCTATTACTTTGGCCTGGAGCCGCCTGTCAACCCACCGCTAATGGCCCTTTCTTGCCTTTCAAGACCCTGCTGGTGTCAGTCTCTAGACGACCTCCCTAAAACCCCCACCAGATCTGAGCTGGGCCCGCGTCTACTCCTTCCCAAAACTGCCGGGACTGGTCCTCCAGACTCTGGACGAGGGAAGGGAGACTACTCCCTTCTGGGCCCACTTGGTGGGGCCTGGGTCCCCTCGCAGCCCAAGCTCGGTTCCTGACGTTCGTGTATCGTCATCCGTAAGGGTTCAGTCCCTGTTTTGGTTAGATGTGTTGGTCTCACGCTGCTCCCACAAGGCCACCGTCATCTCCACGTCCCCACCACGAACATGGCTGAATCGAGGGAGCTCAGCGCGGAGGCTGCCGCACTGGCCCGGTGTGGCTGTGGACACTGCAGACCCTGCCGCTGGCCGTGGCCGTCGGTGTGATGAAAGCCGCCACGCCACACGACGCCAGGCTCCTTGGAAGAGGGCGCGCTGGGCGCACCTCCCTGTTACTATCATAGCCTGGCAAACGTGACCTTCTGAACCTCGACACCGGTCCTGACAGTGCCACGAATCTCCGATTTGTTGTGTCCTGATTGGGATGCACAGAGTTTACGCTTCCGAGTTCTCCGGTCACAGGAGAAGAAGGAGACACGTACACCACGGGAGAGAGAAACCGCTCACTACATTCCTGGTCACACTCTAGGAAGGAAAGAAAGCTGCATGCTCGGGCCTAACTGAGGAGAAACAAAACGTTGCTAGGACAGCAATGGAGTCCAGCTTGCCTCATAACGCCGGGCCGCACCCTGCCCCACCCGGGGGCCCCCGCAGTCAACTGGCAGGCAGGGTGGGCAAAGAGACTATGGATGCTGCAGGCCACCTACGTGGCCCTCAGCTTTGACTGAAACACCTCCCAAGTTGGACTTTCAGTGTATCCGTGGTGGGTCTTGGCCCTCAACTTCCTGCTTCACGCAGGATGTCGATCCCAAAGTTCCCCGTGATGATGCACCCACTGGGAGTCAAGGCTGGCACGCTCCCTCCAGGTCAGATCGGACACCAACGCCCTGAGCCTGCCCCCTCCCTCGGAGATCCCCCGAAGGCCGAGGTGTAGGAAGTGGCGGGGGTGATGTTCATGTGGCCCTGAGGGGCCTCTCCCCGCTCAGGGTCTCAAATATCAAGTGCAGGAGCTTTCCAGGGCCCCCATTTGACCATCTCACATCCTGTGCCCCTCCTGAGTCCGGCAGCAGTGAGGGATCTGCTGCCCCAAAAACCACATGCCCAGGGCACATATGGGTGGCCCGCAGGAGACACCCATGCAGACACTTCCATCCACATGCTCACACACCACACATGCACACACAACCCACCACACAGAACACATTTGTGATATACCATACACACATACACCACACACGCGCAACACACCCACACCACAGGCACACACACCACAAGCACACACACCACAGGCACACAGGGTTTCTGGACTCCTTTCTCCTTCATAAACTTTCTGTGCTATTTCGTTGGCCAGGAGCCGCCTTCCACGCACCGCTAATGGCCGTCTCTTGTATTTCAAGACGCTGCTGGTGTCAGTCTCTAGACGACCTCCCTAACACCCCTACCAGATCCAAACTGGGCCCACGTCTACTGCCGGGACTGGTCCTCCAGACTCAGGCCGAGGGAAGGAACCCCATGTGATCCCTCCTGGGCCCAATTGGTGGGGCCTGGGTCCCCTCTCAGCCCAAGCTCGGTTGCTGACATTCGTGTTCCGTCAACCCTAAGGGTTCAGTCCCTGTTTTGGTGAGATGTGTTGGTCCCGCGCTGCTCCCACAAGGCCACTGTCATCTCCACGTCCCCAAAACGAGCATGGACATCGCAAGGGAGCTCTGCGCGGAGGCTGCCGCACTGGCCCGGTGTGGCTGTGGACAATTCAGACCATCCTGCCTGCCGGGGCCGTCGGAAAGATGGTGGCCGCGACGCGACACGACGCCAAGCTCCCTGGGACGGGGCGCCCTGGGCACACCTCCCTGTTCCTATCATAGCCTGGCAAACGTGACCTTCTGAACCCGGACACAGGTCCTGACAGTGCCCCGAATCTCTGTTTTGTTCTGTGTCCTTCTTGGGATGCACAGAGGTTACGCTTCCGAGTTCTCCGGTCATAGGAGAAGAAGGAGACACGTACCCAACGGGAGACAGAAACCACTCCACTACATTCCTGGTCACATTCCAGGCAGGATAGAAAGCCGCATTCTCGGGCCTAACTGAGGAGCACAAAACGTTGCTATGGCAGCAATGGAGTCCAGCCTGCCTCATAAAGCCGGGGCCGCCCCCCGCCCCACCAGGGGCCCCCGTAGCCAACTGGCAGGCATGGTGGGCAAAGACCCTAAGGTTGCTACAGGCCACCTACGTGGCCCTCATTTTTGACTGAAACACCTCCCAAGGTGGCCTTTTATTGAACCTGCGGTGGGTCCTGGCCCTCAACTTTCTGCTTCAAGTAGGATGTCAATCCCAAAGTTCCCCGTGAGGATGCACCCTCTGGGATCCCAGTATGGCCAGCTCCCTCCAGGTCAGGTCGGACACCACCGTAATGACCCTGCCCTCTCCCTCGGAGGTCCCACCAAGGCCGAGGTGCAGGAAGAGTCGAGGGAGAGGGGCATGTGGCCCTAAGGGTCCTCTTCCCGCTCAGGGTCTCAACTATCATGTTTAGGAACTCTCCTAGGCCCCCATTTGGCCATCTCACATCCTGTTCCCCTCTTGAGGTGGGAGGCAGTGAGGGATCTGCTGCCCCTAAACCACGTTCCCAGGGCACGTGTGGGTGGCCCGCACGTGACACCTTTGCGGACACGTACTTCCACACGCTCACACACCACATACCCATACGCAACCCACCACACAGAACACATTTGTGACGTACCACACACATACAATCCACACAGGCAACACATCCACACCACAGGCACACACACCACAAGCATACACACAACAGGCACACAGGTTTTCCGGAATCTTTTCTCCTTCATAAACTTTCTGTGCTATTTCGTTGGGTTGGAGCCGCCTCTCCACGCACCGCTAATGGCCCTCTCTTGCCTTTCAAGACCCTGCTGTTGTCAGTCCTAGACGACCTCCCTAACACCCCCACCAGATCCGAGCTGGGCCCGCATCTCCTCCTTCCCAAACTACCGGGACAGGTCCTCCAGCCTCAGGCCGATGAAAGGGAGACCACTCCCTTCTGCGCCCACTTGGTGGTTCCTGGGTCCCCTCTCAGCCCAAGCTCGGTTACTGATGTTCGTGTTCCATCATCCCTAAGGGTTCAGTCCCTGGTTTGGCGAGATGTGTTGGTGCCGCGCTGCTCTGACAAGGCCACCGTCACCTCCACGTCCCCAACACGAGCATGGCTGACTCGAGGGAGCTCTGCGCGGAGGCTGCCGCACTGGCCCGGTGTGGCTGTGGACACCGCCGACCCTGCCGCCTGCTGGGGCCGTCGGAAGAATGGATGCAGCCATGTCACACCACGCCAAGCTCCCTGGAACAGGGCGCCCTGGGCGCACTTGCCTGTTCCTGTCACAGCCTGGCCAACGTGACCTTCTGAACTGGTCCTTAGACATTAGGCCGTGACCGACACCGATCCTTAAAGTGCCCCGATTCTCTGTTTTGCTGTGTCCTGCTTGGGATGCGCAGAGTTTACGCTTCCGAGTTCTCCGGTCACAGGAGAAGAAGGAGACACCTACCACCACGGGAGACAGAAACCGCTGCACTACTTTCCTGGTCACACTCCAGGCAGGATAGAAAGCGGCATTCTCGGGCCTAACTGAGGAGCAACAAAACCGTGGCTATGGCAGCAATGGAGACCAGCGTGACTCATAAAGCAGGTGCCGCCCCCCGCCCACCTGGGGGCCGCCGCAGCCAACTGGCAGGCAGGGTGAGCAAAGAGCCTAAGGGTGCTGCAGGACACTTACGTGGCCCTCAGCTTTGACCGAAACACCTCCAAGGTGGCCTTTCATTGAACCTGCGGTGGGTCCTGGCCCTCAACTTCCTGCTTCACGCAGGATGTCGATCCCAAAGTTCCCCGTTATGATGCACCCACTGGGAGCCCAGGATGGCACGCTCCCTACAGGTCAGGTCGGACACCATGCCCTAGCCTGCCCCCTCAATCGGTGGTCCAACCAAGGCCGAGGTGGAGGAAGAGGCGGGGGTGAGGGGCATGTGGCCCTGAGGGGACTCTTCCCGCTCAGGGTCTCAACTATCAAGTGCAGGAACTTTCCAAGGCCCCCTTTTGGCCATCTCACATCCTATTCCCCTCATGAGTTGGGGGGTGTGAGGGATCTGCTACCCCTGAAACCATGATCCCAGGGCGCGTGAGGGGGCCGGGGGCCGGCATGAGACACCTGTGCAGACACGTACATAGAGACGCTCACACACCACACATGCACACGCAACCCACCGGATAGAACACATTTGTGACATACCACACACACATACTCCACACACGCGCAGCACACCTACACCACAGGCACACAGGGTTTCTGGACTCCTTTCTCCTTCATGACCTTTCTATGCTATTTCCTAACACTGACCTGCCTCTCAAGTCCCCGCTGCTGGCCCTCTCTTTCCTTTCAAGCCCCTGCTGGTGTCAGTCCCTAGACGACCTCCCTAACACCCCCACCAGATCCGAGCTGGGCTCGCGTCTACTCCTTCTCAAACTGCCGGGACTGGTCCTCCAGACTCAGGCCGAGGGAAGGGAGCCCCATGGTCTCCCTCCTGGGTCCACTTGGTGGGGCCTGGGTCCCCTCTCAGCCCCAGCTCGGTTCCTGACGTCGGTGTACTCTCATCCCTAAGGGTTCAGTCCCTTTTTTGGTGAGATGTGTTGGTCCCGAGCTTCTCCCACAAAGCCACCGTCACCTCCACGTCCCCACCACGAACATGGCTGACTCGAGGGAGCTCTGCACGGAGGCTGCCGCACTGGCCCGGTGTGGCTGTGGACACCGCCAACCCTGCCGCTGGCCGGAGCCGTCGGTATGATGAAAGCCGCCACTCCACACAACGCCAGGCTCTCTGGAACAGGGCGCGCTGGGCGCACCTCCCTGTTCCTATCATAGCCTGGGAAACGTGACCTTCTGAACCCCGACACCGGTCCTGACAGTGCCACGAATCTCTATTTTGTTCTGTGTCCTGCTTGGGATGCACATATATTGTGCTTCCGAGCTCTCCGGTCACAGGAGAAGAAGGAGACTCGTGCCCCACGGGAGAGAGAACCGCTCACTACATTCATGGTCACACTCCAGGAAGGAAAGAAAGCCGCAGGCTTGGGACTAACTGAGGAACAAAAAAACGTTGCTATGGCAGCAACGGAGTCCAGCAGGCCTCCTAATGCCGGGGCCGCCTCCCGCACCACCCGGGATCTCCCTCAGCCAACTGGCAGGCAGGGTGCGAAAAGAGCCTAAGGGTGCGGCAGGCCACATACGTGGCCCTCAGCTTGACCGAAACACCTCCCAAGGTGGCCTTTCAGTGAACCCGCGGTGCGTCCTGACCCTCAACTTCCTGCTTCACGCAGGATGTCGATCCCAAAGTTCCCCGTGATGATACACCCACTGAGAGCCCAGGCTGCCACGCTCCCTCCAGGTCCGGTTGGACACAAACGCCCTGAACCTGCCCACTCCCTCGGAGATCACACCAAGGCCGAGGTGGAGGAAGAGGCGGGGTGAGGGGCATGTGGGCCTGATGGAGCTCTCAGCGCTCAGGGAATCAACTATCAACTGCAGGAGCTTTCCAAGGACCCCTTTGGCCGTCACACATCATGTTCCCCTCCTGAGTCCGGGAGCAGTGAGGGATCTCCTGCCACAAAAACCAGGTGCCGAAGGCACGTGTGGGTGGCCCGCAAGAGACACCTGTGCGGACACGTCCATCCACATGCTCACACACCACACATACACACGCAACCCACCACACAGAACACATTTGTCACATACCACACACACATACACCACACACGCGCAACACACCCACACTGCAGGCACACACACCACAAGCACACAAACCACAGGCACACAGGAATTCCGGAATCCTTTCTCCTTCTTAACCTTTCTGTGCTATTTCGTTGGCCTGGAGCCGCCTCTCCACGCACCGCTAATGGCCCTGTTGCCTTTCAAGACCCTGCTGGAGTCAGTCTCTAGACGACCTCCCTAACACCCCCACCAAATCTGAGCTGGGCCAGCGTCTACTGCCGGGACTGGTCCTCCAGACTCAGGTAGAGGGAAGGGAGCCCCATGGTCTCCCTCCTGGGCCCACTTGGTGGGGCCTGCGTCCCCTCCCAGCCCAAGCTCGGTTCCTGACGTTCGTATTCCGTCAGCCCTAAGGGTCCAGTCCCTGTTTTGGTGAGATGAGTTGGTCCTGCACTGCTCCCACAAGGCCAACGTCACCTCCACGTCCCCACAACGAGCATGGTCGACTCTAGGTAGCTCTGCACGGAGGCTACCGCACTGGCCTGGTGTGGCTGTGGACACCGCAGACCCTGCCGCCTTCCGGGGAAGTCGGAATGATGGAGGCCGCCATGCCACACGACGCCAAGCTCCCTGGAACAGGGCGCCCTGGGCACACCTCCCTTTTCCTATCACAGCTTGCAAACATGACCTTCTGAACCCCGTCACCGGTCCTGATAGTGTCCCGAATCACTGTTTTGTTCTATATCCTGCTTCGGATGCGCAGATGTTACGCTTCTGAGTTGTCCGGTCACAGGAGAAGAAGGAGACACCTACCACCACGGGAGAAAGAAACCGCACCACTACCTTCCTGGTCACACTCCAGGCAGGATAGAATGTCGTAGGCTTGGGCCTATCTGAGGAGCAACAAATCGTTGCTATGGCAGCAATGGAGTCCAGCCTGCCTCATAAAGCCTGGGCCGCCCCTGGCCCCTCCCGGGGGCCCCCGTAGCCAACTGGCAGGCAGGGTGGGTAAAGAGCCTAGGGGTGCTGCAGGCCACTTACGTGGCCCTCAGCTTTGACCGCAACACCTCCCAAGGTCGCCATTCATTGAACCCGCGGTGGGTCCTGGCCCTCAACTTCCTGCTTCACGCAGGATGTCCATCCTAAAGTTCCCCGTGATGATGCACTCCCTGGGAGCCCAGGCTGGCACGCTCTCTCTAGGTTCAGTTGGACACCCCCGCATTGAGCCTGCCCCTTCCCTCGTAGGTCCCTCCAAGGCCAAGGTGGAGGAAGAGGCGAGGGAGAGGGGCATGTGGCCCTGAGGGGCCTCTCCCCGCTCAGGGTCTCAACTATCAAGTGCAGGAGCTTTCCAAGGCCCCCATTTGGCCATCTCACATCCTGTTCCCCTCCTGAGTCGGGAGCAGTGAGGGATCTGCTGCCCCAAAAACCACGTGCCCAGGGCTCGTGTGGGTGGCCCGCACGAGACACCTGTGCGGACACGTCCATCCACATGCTCACACACCACACATGCACACGGAACCCACCACACATTACATATTTGGAACATACCACACACACATACACCACACACTCGCAACACACCCACACCACAGGCACACAAACCACAAGCACACACACCACAGGCACACAGGGTTTCTGGACACTACTTTCTCCTTCATGATATTTCTGTGCTATTTCGTTGGTCTGGAGCCGCCACTCCACCCAACGCTAATGGCACTCTCTTGCCTTTCAAGACGCTGCTGGTGTCAGTCTCTAGAGGACCTCCCTAAACCCCCCACCAGATCCGAGCTGGGCCCGCATCTACTCCTTCCCAAACTGCCGGGACTGGTCCTCAAGACTCAGGCAGAGGGAAGGGAGCCCAGTGGTCTCCTTCCTCGGCCCACTTTGTGGGGCCTAGGTCCCCTCTCAGTCCAAGCTCGGATCCTGACGTTCGTGTCCGTCATCCCTAAGGATTCAGTCCCTGTTTTGGTGAGATGTGTTGGTTCCGATCTGCTCCCACAAGGCCAACGTCACCTCCACGTCCCCACAAGGACTATGGCCGACACGAGGGAGCTCTGCGCGGAGGCTGCCGCACTGGCCCGGTGTTGATGTGGACACCGTCGTCCCTGCCACTGCCGGGGCCGTCTGAAGGATGGACGTCGCCAAGCCACACCACGCCGAGCACCCTGGAACAGGGCGTCCTGGGCGCACCTGCTTGTTCCTATCACAGCCTGGCAAACGTGACCTTCTGAATCCCTGCACCGGTCCTGACAGCGCCCCGAAACACTGTTTTGTTATGTGTCCTGCTTGGGATGCGGAGAGGTTACGCTTCCGAGCTCACCGGTCACAGGAGAAGCAGGAGACACCTACCTCCACGGGAGACAGAAACCGATCCAGTACCTTCCTGGTCACACCCCAGGCAGGATAGAAAGCCGCAGGCTCGGGCCTAACTGAGGAGCAACAAAACCGTTGCTATGGCAGCAATGGAGTCCAGCGTGCCTCAAAAAGCCGGGGCCGCCCCCCTCTACCCAGAGGCCCCCGCAGCCAACTGGCGGGCATGTTGGGCAAAGAGCCTAGAGTTGCTCCAGGCCACTTATGTGGCCCTCAGCTTTGACCGCAACACCTCCCAAGGTGGCCTTTCATTGAACCTGCGGTGGGTCCTGGCCTCAACTTCCTGCTTCAGGGAGGATGTCGATCCTAAAGTTCCCCGTGATGATGCACCCCCTGGGATCCCAGGCTGGCGAGGTCCCTCCAGGTCAGATCGGACACCACCGCAATGAGCCTGCCCCCTCCCTTGGAGGTCCCACCAAGGCCGAGGTGGAGGAAGAGGCGGTTGAGAGGGTCATATGGCCCTGAGAGTCCTTCCCTGCTCAGGATCTCATCTATCAAGTGCAGTAGTTTCCAAGGCCCCCATTTGGCAATCTCAAATCCTGTTCCCCTCCTGAGTCCGGGAGCAGTGAGGGATATGCTGCCCCAAAAACCACGTGCCCAGGGCACGTGTGGGGGGCCCGAACGAGACACCTGTGTGGACACGTCCCTCCACATTCTCACACACCACACATGCACACGCACCTCACCACACAGAACACATTTGTGACATACCACACACACATACACCACACACGCGCAACATACCCACACCTTGGCACACACACCACAAGCACGCATACCACAGGCACACAGGTTTTCCGGAATTCTTTCTCATTCATACCCTTTCTGTGCTATTTCGTTGCTCTGGAGCCGCCTCTCCACGCACTTCTAATGACCCTCTGTTGCCATCAAGACCCTGCTGGTGTCAGTCTCTAGACGACCTCCAAAAAACCCCCACCAGATCCGAGCTGGGACCGCGTCTACTCCTTCCCAAACTGCTGGGACTGGTCCTCCAGACTCTGGCCGAGGGAAGGGAGACCATTCCCTTCTGGGTCCACTTGGTGGGGCCAGGTTCCCCTCTCAGCCCAAGCTCGGTTCCTGACGTTCGTTTTCCGTCATCCCTAAGGGTTCAATCCCTGTTTTGATGAGATGTGTTGGTGCCACGCTGCTCCACAATGCCACAGTCATCTCCACGTTCCCACCACGAACATGGCCAACTCGAGGGAGATCTGCGCGGAGGCTGCCGCACTGGACCGGTGTGACTGTGGACACCGCCGACACTGCTGCCTGCCAGGGCCGTCGGAAGGAAGGATGCCGCCACGTCACACCACGCCAAGCTCCCTGGAACAGGGCGCCCTGGGCACACCTGCGTATTCCTATCACAGCCTGGCAAACGTGACCTTCTGAACCACGTCACAGGTCCTGAATAGCGTCCCGAATCACTGTTTTGTTCTGTGTCCTGCTTGGGATGCGCAGATGTTACGCTTCTGAGTTCTCCCGTCACAGGAGAAGAAGGAGACACCTACCACCACGGGAGACAGAAACCGACCACTACCTTCCAGGTCACACTCCAGGCAGGATAGAATGTCGCAGGCTTGGGCCTAACTGAGGAGCAACAAATCGTTGCTATGGCAACAATGGAGTCCAGCCTGCCTCATAAACCCTGGGCCGCCCCCGGCCCCACCCGGGAGCCCCCGCAGCCAACTGCCAGGCAGGGTGGGTAAAGAGCCTAGGGGTGCTGCAGGCCACTTACCTGGCCCTCAGCATTGACCGCAACACCTCCGGAGGTCGCCTTTCATTGAACCCTTGGTGGGTCTGGCCCTCAACTTCCTGCTTCACGCAGGATGTCCATCCTAAATTTCCCCGTGATGATGCACCCCCTGGGATCCCAGTCTGGCCCGCTTACTCCAGGTCAGGTCGGACACCACCGTAATGACCCTGCCCTCTCCCTCGGAGGTCCCACCAAGGCCGAAGTGCAGGAAGAGTCGAGGGAGAGGTGCATGTGGCCCTAAGGGGCCTCTTCCCGCTCAGGGTCTCAACTATCAAGTTTAGGAACTATCCTAGGCCCCATTTGGCCATGTCACATCCTGTTCCCCTCCTGTGTCGGGAGGCAGTGAGGGATCTGCTGCCCCAAAACCACGGGCCCAGGACACGTGCGGGTGGCCCGCACGTGACACATTTGTGGACACGTCCATCCACACGCTCACACACCACATATCCACACGCAACCCACCACACAGAACACATTTGTGACGTACCACACACACATACACCACACACGCGCAACACACCCACACCACAGGCACACACACCACAAGCACACACACCACAGGCACACAGGTTTTCTGGAAACCTTTCTCCTTCATAAACTTTCTCTGCTATTTCTTTGGCTTGGAGCCGCCTCTCCACGCACTGCTAATGGCCCTCTCTTGCCTTTCAAGACCTTGCGGTTGTCAGTCCTAGACGACATCCCTAACACCCCCACCAGATCCGAGCTGGGCCCGCATCTCCTCCTTCCCAAACTGCCGGGACTGGTCCTCCAGTCTCAGGCCGATGAAAGGGAGACCACTCCCTTCTGCGCCCATATGGTGGGTCCAGGGTCCCCTCTCAGCCAAAGCTCGATTACTGATGTTAGTGTTCCATCATCCCTAAGGGTTCAGTCCCTGTTTTGGTGAGATGTGTTGGTGCCGCACTGTTCCGACAAGGCCACCGTCACCTCCACGTCCCCAACACGAGCATGGCTGACGCGAGGGAGCTCTGCCCGGACGCTGCCGCACTGGCTCGTTGTGGCTGTGGACACCGCCGACCCTGCCGCCTGCTGGGGCCGTCGGAAGAATGGATGCAGCCACATCACACCACGCCAAGCTCCCTGGAAGAGGGCGTCCTGGGCGCACCTGCCTGTTCCTGTCACAGCCTGGCCAACGTGACCTTCTGAACCCCGACACCGGTCCTGACAGCGCCCCGAATCACTGTCTTATTCTGTGTCCTGTTTGGGATGCGCAGAGGTTACGTATCTGAGCTGTCCGGTCACAGGAGAAGCAGGAGACACCTATCTCCACGGGATACAGACACCGCTCCACTACCTTCCTGGTCACACTCCAGGCAGGATAGAAAGCCGTAGGCTCGGGCCTAACTGAGGAGCAACAAAACCCATTGCTATGGCAGCAAATGAGTCCAGCGTGTCTCAAAAAGCCGGGGCCGCCCCCCTCCACCCGGAGGCCCCCGCAGCCAACTGGCGGGCAGGGTGGGCAAGGAGCCTAGGGGTACAGCAGCCACTTACGTGGCCCTCAACTTTCACCGCAACACCTCCCAAGGTAGCCTTTCATTGAACCCGCGGTGGTGTTAGGGTAACTCGGGATTCCAAAAGACTAGTACCAAATCAATTAGGATCCACCCCTCAATAGACCAGCCCGGAACAATTAATCAGATTCCACTTCTCACCAGACCAGCTGGGACCAATCCTTAGAGCACCCGGATCCACCCAAATAGAGACACCTGTTTCCTGCCTTGAAAGCTAGAGACACCTGTTTCCCGCCTTGGAAGGGAACAGGACCCTGACCTCAGCCAATCGGCTAGGGTCACGACCATCACCATTCCCACTACTCCTTTAAAACTCTTGCACCTTGGGAAACTCTCTCTCTCTCTCTCGATCCACTGCTGCATCGGTGGGGTAGGAGATTGAGCTTGAGCTAGCTCGATTAAAGGCTCTTTGCTCTTGCATCGGACTCGGCTCCCTGGTGGTTCTTGGGGTACCCGAATTCTGGGCATAACATATGAGGGCTCATCCGGGATACCCCAAAACCCCCGAGGGACTCCCGACCCGAAGTACCTGACTGACCATGGTCAATGTCTGTCTGTTGTCTGTCTCTTCTGTGTGAGATCATTTTCTGAAGGACCCGCAAAGGACCTAGGCGGACGCGCTGGAGGGTCGCTGGTGGGGAGTGTAGGGAGACGACCCTCACCCCGTCTGGAGGTTTCCGCCAAGAACCTGAAGGGGCTGCTTGCGAGGGAAGCCGTCGGGAGATTTCCGCCAAGGGCCTGAAGAGGCTGCTTGCGAGGGAAGCCGTCGGGAGGGTTCCGCCAAGGGCCTGAAGGGGCTGCTTGTGAGGGAAACCGTCGGGATGGTTTCTAGGTGCCCTCTGTTTGTCTGTTTTTGTGTGTGTCATTTTGTGGAGCATTGGGTGGCGGACTTAAGCTAATCCAAAGTTTTTAGAAAAAATGGCAGGGCTTATTGATATAGTAGATTCTGTTCTCTTTACCCATCAGCCCATATGGGATGACTGCCAGCAGCTTTTGCAGGTCCTGTTCATGATTAAGGAGAGGAAAAGAATCCTCAATGAGGCCTAAAAACTAGTTCCAGGTGCAGACGGGAATCCCACCACCAACTAGGCACAGAGAGATAACTCATTCATTCCCCTTAACTCGGCCCGAGTGGGATTTTAATAAGGCAGACAGTAAGGAGAGGCTCCGGGTCTACCGCCAGACTCTAATGGGGGGTCTCCGAATGGCTACTAGAAAGCCAACCAATCTGGCCAAGGTGGGGAACATACAACAAAGAAAGGATGAATCCCTGATAGCCTTTTTGAAATGAATCATGGAGTTGTTCTGTGCCTGTACCCCTATGGATCCAGAGGCTCTGGAAAGCAAGGCAGTTGCTATCATGGCCTTTGTAAATCAATCGGCCGCAGACATCAGAAGGAAACGACAGAAAATATACAGACTGGGAGAAAAAAAAAGTCTGTAGGATTTGCTGGTAAGAGCCAAAAAGTATACAACTACTGGGAGCCTCCTGAGGATAGGCAGGCTCACACCATGGAGGCTGCCAGCAGCAAACAGACACGAGACCTGATCAGAATACTACTTGCTACCATTGCCGACCATCCTGAGGAATGAGACCGTCGTCTCTGGCAACTGGCTGATGACTCAAAAGGAGGTAAAGGAACCACCAGAGGTGGGGGGAAGCAGCGGCTGCAGAAGTATCAGTGTGCATGCTGCAAGGAGATAGGGCATTGGGCCCATGAATGTCTGAGGGGGGTCGCTGGGAAGAAAAGCAAAGCTAATCGAGTAAAAATCTTAGAGCTAGGTGAACTAAGTGACTAGGGGAGTCGGGGTTCGGACCCTCTCCCCGAGCCCAGGGTAACTCTTAAAGTGGAGGGGACCCCTGTTGACTTCCTTGTCGACATCGGAGCACAGTATTCAGTCCTCCACATCCCACGAGGAAAGTTAGCCAGCGAAAAGTCCTGGAGACTTTCAGACACGGGGGTCTTTAAGTCACCGATGGCAAGGGCCACCCCATCCAGGTCCGAATCATTAAACTGGAGAATGGACTTTAAGACCACGTAAAACTCTTTGCTCCACCCTGTGTGCTTCAGGATGCCTTCAGGCTGCTTTAATCTGCCTTCAAGCCTCTAGGCCTCTGTGCCCATTCTGTCCTCCCTTCCTCCTCTTCCCGTTTCTGCAACCGCCTAGGGTGGAGCCTAGGTCTCTGCCTCTTCAATGCCTCAGGTAGCATTCTGCTCCCCACCCCTACATTGTTGTAAGGAAA
The DNA here is from genome assembly GCA_030068075.1 of Paguma larvata. NCBI lineage: Eukaryota > Metazoa > Chordata > Mammalia > Carnivora > Viverridae > Paguma > Paguma larvata. The sequence goes on from JAINVK010000868.1 coordinate 24,261, forward strand.
CAAACAAACAAACAAACGCCTTTTTAAATGTCCTCACTGTTTCCACAAGAGAAAATTATGAATGGGATTTCAAAAGTACACTGGTATAAAGTTAAAGTTCTGCTTTTCTCTCCATTTAAAACAAAGTTTTCTTGGACTGTTCAGCTCCTGATAAGATCATGTAAACAAAGATTTTTTCTCTTTCTAAGGGAAAACCAAAGTTTTGGGTTTCATCTTCATTGGGTCTTTGATTGCTCGGTGAAAACTTCTCAATGTTAAAGGAGCTAGGGTTTACTAGCAGCCATATGATTCTGTACATGGGCCGTTGGGATCTTTTACTACCACCTCGGTCAAATAAATAGGAGTTTTATGGATCTGTCTCTAAAGTTATCAGTATTAAATGTGAAACTTTGTTCTACTGAGGTTTACTGAAGGTCAAGCAAGCTCATGTTATCTTTGTTCCAATTTGTTAGCAAAAGGAAGCCTGAAAGTGATCTTTAACTTTGTCTGCCTTGTGGTTTGCGTGGGTAAATGTTGGGATAGCTTTCAGGGTTCTTGGTAACCTAAAGTGTTGAAAGTTTGGCTTGCGTGAGAACTTGAGACTAATTCATTGACCATATAATGATAAAAAGCTGAAACACTAATTACCGGATGTAGATTTGTGCTTTGGACCTGTTGCAAAACTCTAAGGATATTGGGAACTGTTGAAAAACATACGTTATGCTTAATGGATTCATAAGGTTGCTATCTAACAAATTCTGATATAACAGAGTTCACAATTGGTTACTACTTAGTTTTCACTGAAGACTAATGTTTCTAGCAGTTAAAGTTCTGGGGAATGTAAGACTGAGGGAAATACGGAAAACAACTCTGTATGTAAGAAAGTAGGAGATGTGAAAGAAGGATATAAGAAATAGAAATATGCTTTTGCTGAAGGTAAAAAGTAATATTGTTCTAACTCAGACTGGTTATTTGGAAAGAAATGGCTTTGGACAAAATCTAAATGCCAAAGACAAGTTGTAGAAGGTTGGTAAAGGAAAAATCTTTAAAAAGGGGTATTTTATGTGTGGTCAGGACGGACTATGGTTAAAGACATAGATTTTAAAACTACACAGGATTAGGATTAAAATTTCTCCTCCTTTGATCCAGAGGCTGGGAAAATGTTGGCAATATTCTTGATAGCCTCCCTTTTTCTGTGGCTGTTCCAAATGTTTTCTCACTATTCCCCTAGATCGGGAAGATTGTCCTGGATTTGCCTTTGGCCTGCCTTCTGAGACGTTAAGCAGTCTTCTCAGAGGTGTCAATGGAAAATTTTGCCTTAGGGCATGAAAAGTAGACCCACCCTATGGCAAGGGGTTTGTGGATCAAGCTTTAAGACCAGTTTGGTTTTACAGGCCTTTAATGAGGCTTAATATGAGGCACCCTTAAATGGTTACATCTGCCCTTTCTACCTAGAAAGATAGTTCCATCTTATTCGGCACAGCTGGCTGCTTTCCTAACAAAGGGGGCAAACCTAGTAATTGCCTATAGCAAAGGTCAAATAGAACCCTAGAGGCCTGAGGCCTAATGATCTTTGGCAGATGGATGTTACTCATGTTCTATCTTTTGGTAAACTCTCCTACGTACATGTGTGTGTGGATCTGTTCTCATGTTATTGCCTTGGCACATACAGAAGAGGCCTTTAAGGATGTGATCCAGCACCTTTGTCTATGCTTTTTCTCCTTGGGAATTTCCAGGGCAATCAAAACGGACAATGCCCCTGCTTATACACCAGCCGCCTTCAAAAGATATAATAGGATGCAGTGTTAACATGGGGGCGAGTGTATACTTGTGTATTTCCACCAGACATGGACTCCCTTCTGTGGATTTCTGATACATTGGTACGGCCCTATGTCCAGCCTCCCCAAGCCACTGCCATCTCCTCCGGTTCCTTAAAGGATGACCCAAAGGGAGATGTAGAGACGCATTTTTGGAACATCACTCCGACGCCTCCACGGCCCTCTACCTACGAGAGATGGAGGATAATACTCTCCAGGACCCTGAGTATGCCCTTTGTATAACAATCGGCCTTAAAGATGTGGAAGCAGTACTCACTCCAACCAGAGCGCTGCTATTCCTACTTGGGGACAAAATGGAGAATCTGACAGATAAGGCGACTGCTCTTGTTGAGAGTCAAGGGATTTCCTTGACCCTTGCTACGTTTTCTCTGTTTTAGCTTGTGTCCAGGCCTCATGTTCTTTTGTACTTTAGTCTTACATATTTTATTCCGATTGTGTTTTATCTAATTGCATTAGTACAAGTTCTCTAGGAGATCAGTGATGCTCTCCTGTGACCTAAAAAGAGGTTTGTTACTCCTTTGCATTTTTAGTAAGACTAAACATTCCTGAGAAAGAGTATAATACTGAGGGTCTGGATAATAATCTTTCTAACTTTGTTCACTTTCTGTTTCCATGATGATCAATATTGGAGTTTCCATTCTAATATTGTTATCTTTAGAATTTTAAGCGGCAGCATAACATGTATTTCAACAGAAAAAGGAGAAGATGTTAGAGACCAGAGATACTGGCCCTGGTAATACTACCTAAGGAAAAGACTCAGGCCCCTAAGGCAGTGCCCTAGACTGGGACCCTCATCGGTGGATGGGGGTGCCTGGAAGCAAATGCCAGGTTGTAATACAAGAACATAATGGCTGGTCTGACTCTGAAGGAGGGCCGATAAGCCAATGACGGGTAAGTCTCCTCACAGTGGGGGGCGACCTAAGACAGGCAACGGTCAGGAAAGAGTCACCAGGACACCTGGCTATAGGCTCAATGTGCCTCTATGTTGATTAGGATAAATCTCAAATCTGAAAAAGACGGGCCATAGAAAAATAAGAGTGGCTCCAGAGCGTCTTCCCCTATTAAACCAGCATATGCTGCCATACTTGAGAATCATGGAAATAAAATCTCTAAAGGGTTTAGAATGTATTGTGACCTATTTAGACTGATGCCAGACCCTCAGGAATGTGATTATTGCTGTGGGTTTCGAGTCAGGACTGTGGTAAGAAATTGAGGCTAGATAACTTCTTGTTAGATTCACTATGATGATTGGAGCCAATTAACTCTGGCTAGCCTACCTCAGGATAGAGACTTGAAGGAATATTCCCAAGCAGCTGCCAAAACGCCTTTCGTTTCGGGGAACTTACCTGTTGTCCTGGCCAACCCCGACACCTCCTTAGTACAAGCCAGGAGACTGAGTCTACATCAAAAGTCCTGCAGAGAGACCCTTGTGCCGTGCTGAAAGGGACCCTACATCGTGGTGCTGACAACTCTCACTGCTTTCAATGTAGACGGCGTGGCAACCTGGGTCCATCACACTCACCTCTCCACTGTCTGAAAGGACTTTGTTACTCGATGGATCGTCAATCAAGACCAATGCGACTTGCTCAAGCTCAGGTTACGGCACATTCGACCCCCCTGATGTTGGTAACTCTGTTAGCCCTGCTTGTCACTGCCGGTGTTTGTCAAGAATACTTACACCTCCGAAACATTCCAACAGTCTCCCTAGTTCACTACCCTCATCTTGTCCCTTACCAGACCCCTCGTCATCCTACTTCTGTTACTAATCCTCAGGCCCTGTATCATCAACAGGCTGGTCCAGTTTGTCAGGGATCACGTGGAGGCCATCTAATTGATGGTCCTCCGTGCTCAATGCAGATCCCTGGTAATAGAAGAGGGTAAGATAGAAAAGCCGCTGGACGCATGATTGGGTCCATAAGTCACAAGACAAGGGGGGAATGTTAGGGCAACTCGGGATTCCAAAAGACTAGGACCAAATCAATTAGGATCCACCCCTCAATACACCATCCCGGACCAATTAATCAGATTCCGCTTCTCACCAGACCAGCTGGGACCAATCCTTAGAGCACCCGGATCCACCCAAATAGAGATACCTGTTTCCTTCCTTGAAAGCTAGAGACACCTGTTTCCCTCCTTGGAAGGGAACAGGACCCTGACCTCAGCCAATCGGCTAGGGGCACGACCATCACCCTTCCCACTACTCCTTTAAAACTCTTGCACCTTGGGAAACTCTCTCTCTCTCTCTACCCACTGCTGCGTCGGTGCGGTAGGAGATTGAGCTCGAGCTAGCTCGATTAAAGGCTCTTTGTTCTTGCATCGGACTCGGCTCCCTGGTGGTTCTTGGGGTCCCCGAATTCTGGGCATAACATATGAGGGCTCATCCGGGATACCCCAAAACCCCCGAGGGACTCCCGACCCGAAGAACCTGACTGACCATGGTCAATGTCTGTCTGTTGTCTGTCTCTTCTGTGTGAGATCATTTTCTGAAGGACCCGCAAAGGACCTAGGCGGACGCGCTGGAGGGTCGCTGTTGGGGAGTGTAGGGAGACGTCCCTCACCCCGTCTGGAGGTTTCCGCCAAGAACCTGAAGGGGCTGCTTGCGAGGGAAGCCGTCGGGAGGTTTCCGCCAAGGGCCTGAAGGGACTGCCTGTGAGGGAAACCGTCGGGATTGTTTCTAGGGGCCCTCTGTTTGTCTGTTTTTGTGTGTGTCATTTTGTGGAGCATTGTGTGGCGGACTCAAGCTAATCCAAAGTTTTTAGGAAAACTGGCAGGGCTTATTGATTTATTAGATTCTGTTCTCTTTACCCATCAGCCCATATGGGATGACTGCAAGCAGCTTTTGCAGGTCCTGTTCAAGATTAGGGAGAGGAAAAGAATCCTCAATGAGGCCTAAAAACTAGTTCCAGGTGCAGACGGGAATCCCACCACCAACTAGGCACAGATAGATAACTCATTCCCCTTAACTCGGCCCGAGTGGGATTTTAATACGGCAGACAGTAAGGAGAGGCTCCGGGTCTACCGCCAGACTCTAATGGGGGGTCTCCGAATGGCTACTAGAAACCAAACCAATCTGGCCAAGGTGGGGAACATACAACAAAGAAAGGATGAGTCCCTGACAGACTTTTTGGAATGAATCATGGAGGTGTTCTGTGCCTGTACCCCTATGGATCCAGAGGCTCTGGAAAGCAAGGCAGTTGCTATCATGGCCTTTGTAAATCAATCGGCCGCATACATCAGAAGGAAATGACAGAAAATATACAGACTGGGAGAAAAAAAAAGTCTGTAGGATTTGCTGGTAAGAGCCGACAAGTATACAACAACTGGGAGCATCCTGAGGATAGGCAGGCTCACAACATGGAGGCTGCCAGCAGCAAAGGGACATGAGACCTGGTCAGAATACTACTATCTACCATTGCCGAGCATCCTGAGGAATGAGACCGTCGTCTCTGGCAACTGGCTGATGACTCAAAAGGAGGTAAAGGAACCACCAGAGGTGGGGGGAAGCAGTTGCTGCTGAAAGATCAGTGTGCATGCTGCAAGGAGATAGGGCATTGGGCCCAAGAATGTCCGAGGGGGGTCCCTGGGAAGAAAAGCAAGGCTAATCGAGTGAAAATCTTAGAGCTATGGGAACTAAGTGATTAGGGGAGTCGGGGTTCGGACCCTCTCCCCGAGCCCAGGATAAATCTTACAGTGGAGGGGACCCCTGTTGACTTCCTTGTCCACATTGGAGCACAGTATTCAGTCCTCCACATCCCACGAGGAAAGTTAGCCAGTGAAAAGTCCTGGATACTTTCAGACAAGGGGGGGCCTCAGGTCACCGATGGCAAGGGCCACCACATCCAGGTCCGAATCATTAAACTGGAGGATGGACTTTAAGACCACGTAAAACTCTTTGCTCCACCCGGTTTGCTTCATGCTGCCTTCAGGCTGCTTTATTCTGCCTTCAAGCCTCTAGGCCTCTGTGCCCGTTCTGTCCTCCCTTCCTCCTCTTCCCGTTTCTGCAACCGCCTAGGGTGGAGCCTAGGTCTCTGCCTCTTCAATGCCTCAGGTAGCATTCTGCTCCCCACCCCTACATTGTTGTAAGGAAACAAACAAACAAACAAACGCCTTTTTAAATGCCCTCACTGTTTCCACAAGAGAAAATTATGAATGGGATTTCAAAAGTACACTGGTATAAAGTTAAAGTTCTGCTTTTCATTCCATTTAAAACAAAGTTTTCTTGGACTGTTCAGCTCCTGATAAGATAATGTAAACAAAGACTTTTTCTCTTTCTAAGGGAAAACCAAAGTTTTGGGTTTCATTTTTACTGGGTCTTTGATAGCTCCGTGAAAACTACTCAATGTTAAAGGAGCTAGGTTTTACTAGCAGCCATATGATTCTATACATAGGCCGTTGGGATCTTTTATTCCCACCTCGGTCAAATAAATAGGAGTTTTATGGATCTGTCTCTAACGTTATCAGTATTAAATGTGAAACTTTGTTCTACTGAGGTTTACTGAAGGTCAAGCAAGCTCATGTTATCTTTGTTCCAATTTGTTAGCAAAAGGAAGCCTGAACGTGATGGTCAATTTTGTCTGCCTTTTGGTTTGCGTGGGTAAATGTTGGGATAGCTTTCTGTGTTCTTGGTAACCTAAAGTGTTGAAAGTTTGGCTTGCGTGAGAACTTGAGACTAATTCATTGACCATATAATGATAAAAAGCTGAAACACTAACTACTGGATGTAGATTTGTGCTTTGGACCTGTTGCAAAACTCTAAGGATATTGGGAACTGTTGAAAAACATACGTTATGCTTAATGGATTCATAAGGTTGCTATCGAACAAATTCTGATATAACAGAGTTCACAATTGGTTACTACTTAGTTTTCACTGAAGACTAATGTTTCTAGCAGTTAAAGTTCTGGGGAGTGTAAGACTGAGGGAAATAAGGAAAACAACGCTGTATGTAAGAAAGTAGGAGATGTGAAAGAAGGATATAAGAAATAGAAATATGCTTTTGCTGAAGGTAAAAAGTAATATTGTTCTAAATCAGACTGGTTATTTGGAAAGAAATGGCTTTGGACAAAATCTAAATGCCAAAGACAAGTTGTAGAAGGTTCGTGAAGGAAAAATCTTTAAAAAGGGGTATTTTATGTGTGGTCAGGACGGACTATGGTTAAAGACATAGATTTTAAAACTACACAGGATTAGGATTAAAATTTCTCCTCCTTTGATCCAGAGGCTGGGAAAATGTTGGCAATATTCTTGATAGCCTCCCTTTTTCTGTGGCTGTTCCAAATGTTTTCTCACTGTTCCCCTAGATCGGGAAGATTGTCCTGGATTTGCCTTTGGCCTGCCTTCTGAGAACGTTAAGCAGTCTTCTCAGAGGTGTCAATGGAAAATTTTGCCTTAGGGCATGAAAAATAGACCCACCCTATGGCAAGGGGTTTGTGGATCAAGCTCTAAGACCAGTTTGGTTTTGCAGGCCTTTAATGAGGCTTAATATGAGGCACCTTTAAATGGTTACATCTGCCCTTTCTACCTAGAAAGATAGTTCCATCTTATTCGGCACAGCTGGCTACTTTCCTAACAAAGGGGGCAAACCTATTAATTGCCTATAGCAAAGGTCAATTAGAACCCTAGAGGCCTGAGGCCTAATGATCTTTGGCAGATGGATGTTACTCATGTTCTATCTTTTGGTAAACTCTCCTACGTGCATGTGTGTGTGGATCTTTTCTCATGTTATTGCCTTGGCACATACAGGAGAGGCCTTTAAGGATGTGATCCAGCCCCTTTGTCTATGCTTTTTCTACTTGGGAATTTCTAGGGCAATCAAAACGGACAATGCCCCTGCTTATACACCAGCCGCCTTCAAAAGATATAATAGGATGCAGTGTTAACATGGGGGCGAGTGTATACTTGTGTATTTCCACAGGACATGGACTCCCTTCTGTGGATTTCTGATACATTGGTACGGCCCTATGTCCAGCCTCCCCAAGCCACTGCCATCTCCTCCGGTTCCTTAAAGGATGATCCAAAGGGAGATGTAGAGACGCATTTTTGGAACATCACTCCGACGCCTCCACGGCCCTCTACCTACGAGAGATGGAGGATAATACTCTCCAGGACCCTGAGTGTTCTCTTTGTATAACAATCGGCCTTGAAGACGTGGAAGCAGTACTCACTCCAACCAGAGCGCTGCTATTCCTTGGGGACAAAATGGAGAATCTGACAGATAACACGACTGCTCTTGTTGAGAGTCAAGGGATTTCCTTTACCCATGCTACGTTTTCTCTGTTTTAGCTTGTGTCCAGGCCTCATGTTCTTTTGTACTTTAGTCTTACATATTTTATTCCGATTGTATTTTCTCTAATTGCATTAGTACAAGTTATCTAGGAGATCAGTGATGCTGTCATGTGACCTAAAAATAGGGTTGTTTCTCCTCTGCATTTTTAGTAAGACTAAACATTCCTGAGAAACAGTATAATACTGGGTGTCTGGAGAATAATCTTTCTAACTTTGTTCCCTGTTTGTTCCCATGATGATCAATATAGGAGTTTCCATTCTAATATTGTTATCTTTAGAATTTTAAGCGGCAGCATAACATCTATTTCAACAGAAAAAGGAGAAGATGTTAGAGACCAGAGATACTGGCCCTGGTAATACTACCTAAGGAAAAGACTCAGGCCCCTAAGGCAGTGCCCTAGACTGGGACCCTCATCGGTGGATGGGGGTGCCTGGAAGCAAATACCAGGTGTAATACAAGAACAGAATGGCTGGTCTGACTCTGAAGGAAGGCCGGTTAGCCAATGACGGGTAAGACTCCTCACAGTGGGGGGCGACCTAAGACAGGCAACAGTCAGGAAAGGGTCACCACGACACCTGGCTATAGGGTCAATGGGCCTCTATGTTGATTTGAGCTTTATCCTAATCTCAAAAAGACGGGCCATAGAAAAATAAGAGTGGCTCCAGAGCGTCTTCCCCTATTAAACCAGCATATGCTGCCATACTTGAGAATCATGGAAATAAAATCTCTAAAGAATTTAGAATGTATTTTGATCTATTTAGACTGATGCCAGACCCTCAGGAATGTGATTATTGCTGTGGGTTTCGAGTCAGGACTGTGGTAAGAAATTGAGGCTCGATAACTTCTTGTTAGCTTCACTATGATGATTGGAGCCAATTAACTCTGGCTAGCCTACCTCAGGATAGAGACTTGAAGGAATATTCCCAAGCAGCTGCCAAAACTCCTTTCGTTTCGGGGAACTTACCTGTTGTCTCTGGCCAAACCCGACACCTCCTTAGTACAAGCCAGGAGACTGAGTCTACACCAAAAGGTACTTCCGAGAGACCCTTGTGCCGTGCTGAAAGGGACCCTACATCGTGGTGCTGACAACGCTCACTGCTTTCAAAGTAGACGGCGTGGCAGCCTGGGTCCATCACACTCACCTCTCCACTGTCTGAAAGGACTTTGTTACTCATTGGATCGTCAATCAAGACTAATGCAACTTGCTCAAGCTCAGGTTACGGCACATTCGACCACCCTGATGTTGGTAACTCTGTTAGCCCTGCTTGTCACTGCCGGTGTTTGTCAAGAATACTTACACCCCCCGAAACATTCTAACAGTCTCCCTAGTTCACTACCCTCGCCTTGTCCCTTACCAGACCCCTCGTCATCCTACTTCTGTTACTAATCCTCAGGCCCTGTATCGTCAACAGGCTGGTCCAGTTTGTCAGGGATCTCGTGGAGGTCATCTAATTGATGGTCCTCCGTGCTCAATGCAGATCCCTGGTAATAGAAGAGGGCAAGATAGAAAAGCAGCTGGACCCATGATTGGGTCCATAATTCACAAGACAAGGGGGGAATGTTAGGGCAACTCGGGATTCCAAAAGACTAGGACCAAATCAATCAGGATCCACCCCTCAATAGACCAGCCCGGACCAATTAATCAGATTCCACATCTCACCAGACCAGCTGGGACCAATCCTTAGAGCACCCGGATCCACCCAAATAGAGAAACCTGTTTCCTGCCTTGAAATCTAGAGACACCTGTTTCCCGCCTTGGAAGGGAACAGGACCCGGACCTCAGCCAATCGGCTAGGGACACGACCATCAGCCTTCCCACTACTCCTTTAAAACTCATGCAACTTGGGAAACTCTCTGACCCTCTCGACCCACTGCTGCGTCGGCGTGGTAGGAGATTGAGCTCGAGCTACCTGGATTAAAGGCTCTTTGTTCTTGCATCGTACTTTGCTCCGTGGTGGTTCTTGGGGTCCCCGAATGCTGGGCATAACAGTGGTCCTGGCCCTCAACTTCCTGCTTCACGCTGGATGTCGACCCTAAAGTTCCCCGTGATGATGCACCCACTGGGAGCCCAGGCTGGCACGCTCCCTCCAAGTCAGGTCGGACAACACCGCAATGAGCCTTCCCCGTGCCTCGGAGGTCCCACCAAGGCCGAGATGGAGGAAGAGGCGAGGGAGAGTGGCATGGGGCCCTGATGGGCCTCTCCCCGCTCAGGGTCTCAACTATCAACTGCAGGAGCGTTCCAAGGCCCCCAATTGGCCATCTCACATCCTGTTCCCCTCCTGAGTCGGGGAGCAGTGAGGGATCTGCTGCCCCAAATACCATGTGCCCAGGGCACGTGTGGGTGGCCCGCCCGAGACAACTTTGCAGACACGTCCATTCACACGCTTACACACCACACATGCACACGCAACCCACCACACAGAACAAATATGTGACATACCACACACACATTCACCACACACACGCAACACACCCACACCACAGGCACACACACCACAAGCACACACACCACAGGCACACAGGGTTTCTGGACTCCTTTCTCCTTCAAGACCTTTCTGTGCTATTTCATTGACTTGGAGCGGCCTCTCCTACCAGCGCTAATGGCCCACTCTTGCCTTTCTAGTCCCTGCTGGTGTCAGTCTCTAGACGACCTCGCTAACACCCACACCAGATCTGAGCTGGGCCAGCGTCTACTCCTTTCCAAACTGCCGGGACTGGTCCTCCAGATTCAGGCCGAGGGAAGGGAGACCACTCCCTTCCGGCCCCACCGGAAGGGAGACCACTCCCTTCTGGGCCCACTTGGTGGGGCCTGGGTCACCTCACAGCCCAAGGTCGGTTCCTGTCGTTCGTGTTCCGTCATCCCTAATGGTTCAGACCCTGTTTTGGTGAGATGTGTTGGTGCCGCGCTGCTCCCACAAGACGACCGTTACCTCCACGTCCCAGCCACGAGCATATCCGATGATGGAACTCTGCGCGGAGACTGCTGCACTGGTCCGGTGTGGCTGTGGACACCGTCGACCCTGTCGCCTGCCCGGGCAGTCGGAAGGATGGATGCCGCTGCGTCACACCACGAGAAGCTCCCTGAAACAAGGCGCCCTGGGCACACCTGCGTGTTCCTATCACAGCCTGGCAAACGTGACCTTCTGAACCCCGACACTAGCCCTGATAGCAACCCGAATCACTGTTTTGTTCTGTGTCCTGCTTGGGATGCGCAGAGGTTACGCTTCTGAGTTCTCTGGTCACAGGAGAAGAAGGAGACACCTACCACCACGGGAGACAGAAACTGCTCCACTACCTTCCTGGTCACACTCCAGGCAAGATAGAATGCCGCAGGCTTGGGCATAACTGAGGAGCAACAAAACCGTTGCTATGGCAGGAATGGAGTCCAGCGTGCCTCATGAAGCCACGGCAGCCCCACGCCGCACCCGGGGGCCCCCGCAGCCAACTGGCAGACAGGGTGGGCAAAGAGCCTAAGGGTGCTGCAGGCCACTTATGTGGCCCTAAGCTTTGACCGAAACACCTCCCAAGGTGGCCTTTCATTGAACCCGCGGAGGGTCCTTGCCCTCAACTTCCTGCTTCACGCAGGATGTCGATCCTAAAGTGCCCCGTGAAGATGCACCCACTGGGAGCCCAGGATGGCACGCACCATCCAGGTCAGGTCGGACACCAACGCCCTGAGCCTGCCCTCTCCCTCGGTGATCCCACAAAGGCCGAGGTGGAGAAAGAGGCGTGGGTGAGGGGAATGTTGCCATGTGGGGTCTCTCCCCACTCAGGGTCTCAACTATCAGGTGCAGGAATTTTCCAAGGCGCCCATTTGGCCGTCTCCCATCCTGTTCCCCTCCTGAGTCCGGGAGAAGTGAGCGAACTTCTCCCCAAAAACCACGTTCCCAGGGCACGTGTGGGTGGCCCGCACGAGACACCTGTGCAGACACTTCCATCCACACGCACACACACCACACATGCACACGCAACCCACCGCACAGAACACATTTGTGACATAGCACACACACATAGGCCACACACACCGAACACACCCACACCACAGTCACACAGGGTTTGTGGACTCCTTTACCTTCATGATCATTCTGTGCTATTTCGTTGACCTGGAGCCGCCTCTCCACCCACAGCTAATGGCCCTGTCTTGCCTTTCAAGACCCTGCTGGTGTCAGTCTATAGACGACCTCCCTAAAACCCCCACCAGATCCGAGCTGGGCCCGCGTCTGCTCCTTCCCAAACTGCCGGGACTGGTCCTCTAGACTCAGGCCGAGGGAAGGGAGAACACTCCCTTCTGGGCCCACTTGGTGGGGCCTGGGTCCCCTCTCAGCCCAAGCTCGTTTCCTGACGTTCGTGTTCCGTCATCCCTAAGGGTTCAGTCCCTGTTTTGGTGAGATGTGTTGGTCCCGCGCTGCTCCCACAAGGCCACCGTCACCTCCACGTACCCACCACGAACATGGCCAACTCGATGGAGATCTGCTCGGAGGCTGCCGCACTGGTCCGGTGTGGCTGTGGACACCGCCGACACGGCCGCCGGCCAGGGCCGTCGGAAGGATGGATGCCGCCATGTCACACCACGCCAAGCTCCCTGGAACAGGGGGCCCTGGGCACACCTGCGTGTTCCTATCACAGCCTGGCAAACGTGACCTTCTGAACCCCGTCACCAGGTCTGATAGCGCCCCGAATCACGTTTTGTCCTGTGTCCTACTTGGGATGCGCAGAGGTTACGCTTCTGAGTTCTCCGGTCACAGGAGAAGATGGAGACAACTACCACCACGGGAGACAGAAACCGCTCCACTACCTTCCTGGTCACACTCTAGGCAGGATAGAATGCCGCAGGCTTAGGCCTAACTGAGGAGCAGCAAAACGTTGCTATGGCAGCAATGGAGTCCAGCGTGCCTCATTAAGCCTGGGCCGCCCCCCTCCACCCGGAGGCCCCCGCAGACAACAGGCGGGCAGGGTGGGCAAAGAGACTAGGGGTGCTTCAGGCCACTTACTTAGCCCTCAGCTTTGACCGAAACACCTCCCAAGGTGGCCTTTCAGTGAACCTGTGGTGGGTCCTGGCCCTCAACTTCCTGCTTCATGCAGGATGTCGATCCCAAATTTCCCCGTGATGATGCACCCCCTGGGAGCCCAGGCTGGCACGCTCCCTCCAAGTCAGGTCGGACACCAACGCCCTGAGCCTGCCCCCTCCCTCAGAGATCCCACCAAGGCCGAGGTGGAGGTAGAGGCCGGGGTGAGGGGCATGTGGCCCTGAGGGGCCTCTCCCCGCTCAGGGTTCAACTATCAAGTGCAGGAAGTTTCCAAGGCCCTCATTTGGCCGTCTCACATCTTGTTCCCCTCCTGAGTCCGGGAGAAGTGAGCGAACTTCTCCCCAAAAACCACGTTCCCAGGGCACGTGTGGGTGGCCCGCACTAGACACCTGTGCGGACACTTCCATCCACACGCACACACACCACACATGCACACGCAACCCACCGCACAGAACACATTTGTGACATAGCACACACACATAGGCCACACACACCGAACACACCCATACCACAGGCACACACACCACAAGCACACAAACCACAGACACACAGGTTTTCCGGAATCCTTTCTCCTGCATAACCTTTGTGCTATTTCATCGGCTTGGAGCCGCCACTCCACGCACCGCTAATGGCCCTCTCTTGCCTTTCAAGACCCTGCTGTTGTCAGTTCTAGACGACCTCCCTAACACCCCCACCAGATCCGAGCTGGGCCCGCATCTCCTCCTTCCCAAACTGCCGGGACTGGTCCTCCAGCCTCAGGCCAATGAAAGGGAGACCACTCCATTCTGCGCCCACTTGGTGGGTCCTGGGTCCCCTCTCAGCCCAAGCTCGGTTACTGATGTTCGTGTTCCATCATCCCTAAGGGTTCAGTCCCTTTTTTGGTGAGATGTGTTGGTGCCTCGCTGCTCCCACAAGGCCACCATCACCTCCACGTCCCCAACACGAGCATGGCTGACTCGAGGAAGCTCTGCGCGGAGGCTCCGCACTGGCCCGGTGTGGCTGTGGACACCGCCGACCCTCTCGCCTGCGGGGGCCGTCGGAAGAATGGATGCAGCCACGTCACACCACGCCAAGCTCCCTGTAACGGGGCGCCCTGGGCGCACCTGCCTGTTCCTGTCACAGCTTGGCCAACGTGATCTTCTGAACTGGTCCTTAGACATTAGTCCGTGACCGACACCGTTCCTTAAAGTACCCCGAATCTCTGTTTTGCTCTGTGTCCTGCTTGGGATGTGCAGAGTTTACGCTTCCGAATTCTCCGGTCACAGGAGAAGAAGGAGACACCTACCTCCGCGGGAGACAGAAACCGCTCCACTACTTTCCTGGTCACACTCCAGGCAGTATAAAAAGCCGCAGGCTCGGGCCTAACTGAGGAGCAACTAACCGTTACTATGGCAAAACTGGAGACCAGCGTGACTCATAAAGCAGGGGCCGCCCCCGCCTTACCCGGGGGCCGCCGCAGCCAACTGGCAGGCAGGGTGAGCAAAGAGCCTAAGGGTGCTGCAGGCCACCTACGTGGCCCTCAGCTTTGACCGCAACACCTCCCAAGGTGGCCTTTCCTTGAACCCGCGGTGGCTCCTGGCCCTCAACTTCCTGCTTCACGCAGGATGTCGATCCCAAAGTTCCCCGTGATGATGCACCCTCTGGGAGCCCAGGCTGGCACGCTCCCTACAGGTCAGGTCGGATACCACCGCCCTAGCCTGCCCCCTCAATCGGAGGTCCAACCAAGGCCGAGGTGGAGGAAGCTTGGGTGTGAGGGGCATGTGGCCCTGAGGGGACTCTTCCCGCTCAGGGTCTCAACTATCAAGTGCAGGAACTTTCCAAGGCCCCCTTTTGGCCATCTCACATCCTATTCCACTCCTGAGTTGAGGGCAGTGAGGGATCTGCTACCCCTGAAACCACGTTTCCAGGGCGCGTGAGGGGGCCGGGGGCGGCACGAGACACCTGTGCGGACACGTCCATAGAGACGCTCACACACCACCCATGCACACGCAACCCACCAGATAGAACACATTTGTGACATACCACACACACATACTCCACACACGCGCAACACACCTACACCACAGGCACACAGGGTTTCTGGACTACTTTCTCCTTCATGATCTTTCTATGCTATTTCCTAACACTGAGCTGCCTCTCAAGTCCCCGATGCTGGCCCCCTCTTTCCTTTCAAGCCTCTGCTGGTGTCAGTCCCTAGACGACCTCCCTAACACCCCCACCAGATCCGAGCTGGTCTCGCGTCTACTCCTTCTCAAACTGCCAGGACTGGTCCTCCAGACTCAGGCAGAGGGATGGGAGCCCCATGGTCTCCCATCTGGGCCCACTTGGTGGGGCCTGGGTCCCCTCTCAGCCCAAGCTCGGTTCCTGACGTTCGTGTTCCGTCATCCCTAAGGGTTCAGTCCCTCTTTTGGCTGAGATGTGTTGGTCCCACGCTGCTCCCACAAGGCCACCGTCATCTCCACGTCCCCACCACGAACATGGCCGACTCGAAGAAGCTCTGCGCGGAGGCTGCCGCACTGGCCCGGTATGGGTGTGGACACCGCCGACACTGCCGCTGCTCAGGGCCGACAGTATGATGAAAGCCACCACGCCACACGGCGCCAGGCTCCCTGGAACAGGGCGCGCTGGGCGCACCTACCTGTTCCTATCATAGCCTGGCAAACGTGATCTTTTGAACTCCGACACTGGTCCTGACAGTGCCACGAATGTCTGTTTTGTACTGTGTCCTGCTTGGAATGCGCATATGTTGTGTTTCCGAGCTCTCCGGTCACAGGAGAAGAAGGAGACACGTGCCCCACGGGATAGAGAAACCGCTCACTACATTCCTGGTCACACTCCAGGAAGGAAAGAAAGCCGCAGGCTTGGGCCTAACTGAGGAACAAAAAAACATTGCTATGGCAGCAA
Source organism: Paguma larvata (assembly GCA_030068075.1). Classification (NCBI taxonomy): domain Eukaryota; kingdom Metazoa; phylum Chordata; class Mammalia; order Carnivora; family Viverridae; genus Paguma; species Paguma larvata. Next base: position 40,293 of record JAINVK010000868.1, read on the forward strand.
TGGAGTCCAGCCTGCCTCATAACGCCGGGGCCGCCCCCCGCACCACCCGGGGTCTCCCGTAGCCAACTGGCAGGCAGGGTGGGAAAAGGGTGCTGCAGGCCACATACGTGGCCCTCAGCTTTGACCGAAAAAACTCCCAAGGTAGCCTTTCAGTGAACCCGCGGTGCGTCCTGAAACCCAACTTCCTGCTTCACGCAGGATGTCGATCCCAAATTTCCCCGTGATGATGCACCCACTGAGAGCCCAGGCTGCCACGCTCCCTCTAGGTCAGGTCGGACACCAACGCCCTGAACCTGCCCACTCCCTCGGAGATCACACCAAGACCGAGGTGGAGGAAGAGGCGGGGGTGAGGAACATGTGGCCCTGATGGAGTTCAGCGCTCAGGGTCTCAACTCTCAAGTGCATGAGCTTTCCAAGGACCCCTTTGGCCATCTCACATCCTGTTCCCCTCCTGAGACCGGGAGCAGTGAGGGATCTGCTGCCCCAAAAACCACGTGCCCAGGGCACGTGTGTGTGGCCCGCAAGAGAGACACCCATGCGGACACCTCCATCCACACGCTCACACACCACACATGCACACGCAACCCACTACACAGAACACATTTGTGACATACCACACACACATACATCACACACGTGCAACACACCCACACCACAGGCATACAGGGTTTCTGGACTCCTTTCACCCTCATGACTTTTCTGTGCTATTTCGTTGGCCTGGATCCGCCTCTCCACACACTGCTAAAGACGCTCTGTTGCCTTTCAAGACCGTGCTGGTGTCAGTCTCTAGACGCCTTCCCTAACACCCCCACCAAGTCCGAGTTGGGCCCGCGTCTACTGCCGGGACTAGTCCTCCAGACTCAGGCCGGGGGAAGGGAGCCCCATGGTCTCCCTCCTGGGCCCACTTCGTGGGGCCTGGGTCCCCTCTCAGCCCAAGCTCGGTTCCTGACGTTCGTGTTCCGTCATCGCTAAGGGTTCAGTCCCTGTTTTGGTGAGATGTGTTGGTCCCTGGCTGCTCCCACAAGGCCACCTTCACCTCCACGTACCCACCACGAACATGGCCAACTCGAGGGACATCTGCTCGGAGGCTGCCGCACTGGTCCGGTGTGGCTGTGGACACCGCCGACACGGCCGCCGGCCAGGGCCTTCGGAAGGATGGATGCCGCCACGTCACACCACGCCAAGCTCCCTGGATCAGGGCGACCTGGGCACACCTGCGTGTTCCTATCACAGTCTGGCAAACGTGACCTTCTGAACCCCGTCACCAGTCCTGATAGCGCCCAGAATCACGGTTTTGTTCTGTGTCCTGCTTGGGATGCGCAGAGGTTACGCTTCTGAGTTCTCTGGTCACAGGAGAAGAAGGAGATACCTACCACCACGGGAGACAGAAACCGCTCCACTGCCTTCCTGGTCACACTCCAGGCAGGATAGAATGTCGCAGGCTTGGGCCTAACTGAGGAGCAACCAAATGTTGCTATGGCAGCAATGGAGTCCAGCCTGCCTCATAAAGCCGGGGCCGCCCCCCGACCCACCCGGGGGCCCCCGCAGTCCACTGGCAGGCAGAGTGGGTAAAGAGCCTAAGGGTGCTGCAGGCCACCTACGTGTCCCTCAGCTTTGACTACAATACCCCCAAAGGCGGAATTTCAGTGTACCCGCAGTGGGTCCTGGACCTCAACTTCCTGTTTCACGCAAGATGTAGATCCCAAAGTTCCCCGTGATGATGCACCCACTGGGAGGCCAGGCTGGCACGCTCCCTCCAGGTCAGGACGGACACCACCGCCCTAGCCTGCCCCCTCCCTCGGAGGTACCACCAAGGCCCAAGTGGAGGAAGAGGCGGGTGTGAGGGGCATGTGGCCCTGAGAGGCCTAAATCCGCTCAGGATCTCATCTATCAAGTGCAGGAACTTTCCTAGGCCTCCATCTGGCCATCTCACATCTTGTTCCCCTCCTGAGTCGGGGGGCAGTGAGAGATCTGCTCCCCCCGAATCCATGTGCCCAGGGCACGTGAGGGGGCCGGGGGTCGGCACGATACACCTGTGCGGACACGTCCATCCAGACACTCACACGCCACACATGCACTTGCAACCCACCGCACAGAACACATTTGTGACATACCACACACCCATACGCCACACACGCCCAACACACGCACACCACAGTCACATAGGCTTTCTGGACTCCTTTATCCTTCATGACCTTTCTGTGCTATTTCCTTGCCCTGAGCCACATCTCCACGCCTGCTAATGGCCCTCTCTTGCCTTTCAAGCCCCTTCTGGTGTCAGTCCCTAGACGACTTCCCTAACACCCCCACCAGATCCGAGCTGGGCCCGCGTCTACTCCTTCCCAAACTGTCGGGACTGGTCCCCAAGACTCAGGCAGAGGGAAGGCAGCCCCATGGTCTCCCTCCTGTTCCCACTTGGTGGGGCCTGGGTCCCCTCTCAGCCCAAGCTCGTTTCGTGACGTTCGTTTTCCGTCATCCCTAAGGGTTCAGTCCCTGTTTTGGTGAGATGTGTTGGTCCCGCGCTGCTCCCACAAGGCCACCGTAACCTCCACATCCCCACTACAAACATGGCCAACTCGAGGGAGCTCTGCGTGGAGGCTGCCGCACTGGGCCGGTGTGGCTGTGGACACTGCCCACACTGCTGCCTGCCAGGGCCGTCGGAAGGATGGATGCCGCCATGTCACACCACGCCAAGCTCCCTGGAACAGGGGGCCCTGGGCACACCTGCGTGTTCATATCACAGCCTGGCAAACGTGACCTTCTGAACCCCGTCACAAGTCCTGATAGCGCCCCGAATCACTGTTTTGTTCTGTGTCCTGATTGGAATGCGCAGAGGTTATGCTTCCGAGTTCTCTGGTCACAGGAGAAGCAGGAGACACGTACCCCACGGGACACAGAAACCGATCCACACCTTCCTGGTCACACTGCAGGCAGGATAGAAAGCCGCAGGCTCGGGCCTACCTGTGGAGCAACAAAACCCGTTGCCACGGCAGCAATGGAGTGCAGCGTGCCTCAAAAAGCCGGGGCCGCCCCCATCCACCTGGAGTCCTCCGCAGCCAACTGGAGGGCAGGGTGGGCAAAGAGCCTAGGGGTGCCGCAGGCTACCTACATGGCATTCTGCTTTGACCGCAACACCTACCTAGGTGGCCTTTCTTTGAACTCGCGGTACGTACTGGCCCTCAACTTCCTGCTTCACGCAGGATGTCGATCCCAAAATTCCCCGTGATGATGCACCCACTGGGAGCCGAGGCTGGCACGCTACATCCAGGTCCGGTCTGACAACACCGCCCTGAGCCTGCCCTCTCCCTCGGAAGTCCCACCAAGGCCGAGGTGGAGGAAGAGGCGGGGGTGAGGGGCATGTGGCCCTGAGAGACCTCTCCTCGCTCAGAAACTCAACTATCAAGTGCAGGAGCTTTCCAAGGCCCACAATTGGCCATAACACATCCTGTTCCCCTCCTGAGTCGGGGGGCAGTGGGGGATCTGCTGCCCTCGAATCCATTTGCAGAGAGCACGTGAGGGGGCCGGGGGCCAGCACGAGACACCTCTGTGGACACGTCCATCCAGACGCTCACACACCACACATGCACACGCAACCCACCGCACAGAATAATTGTGACATACCACACACATATACGCCACAGACGCCCAACACACCCACACCACAGTCACACAGGGTTTCTTGGATTCCTTTATCCTTCATGAACTTTCTGTGCTATTTACTTGCCCTGAGCCGCCTCTCCACACCCCCGCAATGGCCCTCTCTTGCCTTTCAAGCCCCTGCTGGTGTCAGTCCGTAGACGACCGCCCTAACAACCCCACCAGAGCCGAGCTGGGCCCGCGTCTACTCCTTCCCAAACTGCCAGGACTGGTCCTCCAGACTCAGGCCGAGGGAAGGGAGCCCCATGGACTCCATCTTGGGCACACTTGTTGGGTCCTGGGTCCCCTCTCAGCCCAAGCTCGGTTCCTGACATTCGTGTTCCGTCATCCCTAAGGGTTCAGTCCCTGTTTTGGTGAGATGTGTTGGTGCCGCGCTGCTCCCACAAGGCTCCCCGTCCCCACCACGAGCATGGCCAACTCGAGGGAGCTCTGCACGGAGGCTGCCGCATTGTCCCGGTGTGGCTGTGGACCAAGCCGACCCTGCCGCCTGCCGGGGTTTTCGGAAGGATGGACGTTGCCACGCCATACCACGCCAAACTCCCTGGTACAGGGCGCCCTAGGCACACCTGTTTGTTCCTATCACAGCCTGGCAAACGTGACCTTCTGAACCCCGACACCTGTCCTGACAGCGACCCGAATCACTGTTTTGTTCTGTGTCCTGCTTGGGATGCGCAGATCTTACGCTTCCGAGCTCTCGGTCACAGGAGAAGAAGGAGACACGTACCGCACGGGAGACAGAATCCGCTCCACTACATTCCTGGTCACACTCTAGGCAGGATAGAACACCGCAGGATTGGGCCTAACTGAGGAGCAACAAAGCGTTGCTATGCCAGCAATGGAGTCCAGCCTGCCTTATAAAGCCGGGCCGCCCCCCGCCCCACCCGGGGGCACTTGCAGCCAACTGGCAGGTAGGGTGGACAAAGAGCCTAGGGGTGCTGCAGGCCAGTTACATGGCCCTCAGCTTTGACCGCAACACATCTCAAGGTGGATTTTCAGTGAACCCGCGGAGGTCCTGGCCCTCAACTTCCTGCTTTTCGCAGGTTGTCGATCCCAAAGTTCCCTGTGAATATGCACCCACTGGGAACCCAGGCTGGCACGCTCCCTCCAGGTCAGGACGGACACCACCGCCCTAGCCTGCCCCCTCAATCGGAGGTCCAACCAAGGCCGAGGTGGAGGAAGCTTGGGTGTGAGGGGCATGTGGCCCTGAGGGGACTCTTCCCGCTCAGGGTCTCAACTATCAAGTGCAGGAACTTTCCAAGGCCCCCTTTTGGCCATCTCACATCCTATTCCACTCCTGAGTTGAGTGCAGTGAGGGATCTGCTACCCCTGAAACCACGTTTCCAGGGCGCGTGAGGGGGCCGGGGGCGGCACGAGACACCTGTGCGGACACGTCCATCCAGACGCTCACACACCACACATGCACACGCAACCCACGCAGAGAACACATTTGTGGCATACCACACACACATCCGCCACACAAGCCCAACACAGCACACACACCACAGGCACACAGGGTTTCTGGACTCCTTTCTCCTTCATGACCTTTCTGTGCTATTTCGTTGGCCTGGAGCTGCCTCTCCACCCACCGCTAATGGCCCTCTGTTGCCTTCCAAGACCCTGCTGGTGTCAGTCTCTAGATGACCTCCCTAACACCCCCATCATATCCGAGCTGGGCCCGCGTCTCCTCCTTCCCAAACTGCCGGGACTGGTCCTCCAGACTCAGGCCGAGGGAAGGGAGACCACTACCTTCTGGGCCAACTCGGTGGGGCCTGGGTCCCCTCTCAGCCCAAGCTCGGTTCCTGATGTTCGTGTTCCGTCATCCCTAAGGGTTCAGTCCCTGTTTTGGTGAGATATGTTGGTGCCGTTCTACTCCCACAAGGCCAACGTCACCTCCACGTCCCCACCACAGCATGACCGAATCGAGGGAGCTCTGTGCGGAGGCTGCCGCACTGGCCCGGTGTTGATGTGGACACCTCCGTCCCTGCCGCCTGCTGGTGCGGTCGGAAGGATGGACGTTGCCACGCCATACCACGCCAAACTCCCTGGTACAGGGCGCCCTAGGCACACCTGTTTGTTCCTATCACAGCCTGGCAAACGTGACCTTCTGAACCCCGACACCTGTCCTGACAGCGACCCGAATCACTGTTTTGTTCTGTGTCCTGCTTGGGATGCGCAGATCTTACGCTTCCGAGCTCTCCGGTCACAGGAGAAGAAGGAGACACGTACCGCACGGGAGACAGAATCCGCTCCACTACATTCCTGGTCACACTCCAGGCAGGATAGAACACCGCAGGATTGGGCCTAACTGAGGAGCAACAAAGCGTTGCTATGCCAGCAATGGAGTCCAGCCTGCCTTATAAAGCCGGGCCGCCCCCCGCCCCACCCGGGGGCACTTGCAGCCAACTGGCAGGTAGGGTGGACAAAGAGCCTAGGGGTGCTGCAGGCCAGTTACATGGCCCTCAGCTTTGACCGCAACACATCTCAAGGTGGCCTTTCATTGAACCCGCTGTGGGTCCTGGCCCTCAACTTCCTGCTTCACGCAGGATGTCGATCCCAAAGTTCCCCGTGATGATGCACCCACTGGGAGCCCAGCTGGCATCCTCCCTCTAGGTCAGGTCGGACACCACCGCCATGAGCCTGCCCCCTCCCTCGAGATCCCACCAAGGCCGAGGTGGAGGTAGAGGCAGGGGAGAGGGGAAGGTGGCCCTGAGGGGCCTCTCCCTGCTCAGGGTCTCAACTATCAAGTGCAGGAGCTTTCCAAGGCCCCATTGGCCATCTCACATCCTGATCCCCTCCTGAGTCGGGGAGCAATGAGGGATCTGCTGCCCCAAAAACCACGTGCCCAGGGCACGTGTGGGTGTCCTGCACGAGACACCTGTGCTGACACGTCCATCCACACGCTCACACACCACGCATACACACGCAACCCACCACACAGAACACATTTGTGACATACCACACACACATACACCACACACTCGCAACACACCCATACCACAGGCACACATACCACAAGCACACACACCACAGGCATACAGGGTTTCTGGACTCCTTTCTCCTTCATGACCTTTCTGACTATTTCCTTGCCCTGAGCCGCCTCTCCAGCCCCTGCTAATGGCCCTCTCTTGCCTTTCAAGCCCCTGCTGGTGTCAGTACCTAGGCACCTCCCTAACACCCCCACGAGATCTGAACTGGGCCCGCGTCTACAACTTCCCATACTGTCAGGACTGGTCTTCCAGACCAAGGCAAGGGAAGGGAGACCACTCCCTTCTGGGCCCACTTGGTGGGGCCTTGGTCGCCTCTCAGCCCAAGCTCAGTTCCTGACGTTTGTGTTCCGTAATCCCTAAGGGTTCAGTCCCTGTTTTGGTGAGATATGTTGGTGCCGCACTGCTCCCACAAGGCCACCTTCACCTCCACGTCCCCACCACGAGCATGGAAGAATCGAGGGAGCTCTGCGCAGAGGCTGCCGCCCTGGCCCGGTGTGGCTCTGGACACCGCAGACCCTGCCGCCTGCCGGAGCTTTCAGAATGATGGACGTAGCCACGCCACATCACACCAAGCTCCCTGGAACAGGGCGCCCTGGGCGCACCTGCTTGTTCCTATCACAGCCTGGCAAACGTGACCTTCTGAACCCGACACCAGTCCTGAGAGCGCCCCGAATCAATGTTTTGTTCTGTGTCCTGCTTGGGATGCACAGAGTTTATGCTTCCGAGCTAGCCAGTCACAGGGTATGCAGGAGACACCTACCTCCACGCGAGACAGAAACCGCTCCACTACCAACCTGGTCACACTCCATGCAGGATAGAAAGCCGCAGGCTCGGGCGTAACTGAGGACCAACAAAACCCGTTCTTATGGCAGCAATGGAGTCCAGCGTGCCTCAAAAAGCCGGGGCCGCCGCACTCCACCCGGAGTTCCCTGCAGCCAACTGGCGGGCAGTTTGGCAAAGAGCCTTGGGGAGCTGCAGGCCACTTACGTGGCCCTCAGCTTGACCGGAACACCTCCCAAGGTGGCCTTTCATTGAATGCACGGTGGTGTTAGGGCAACTCGGGATTCCAAAAGACTAGGATCAAATCAATTAGGAACCACCCCTCAATAGACCAGCCCGGACCAATTAATCAGATTCCACTTCTCACCAGACCAGCTGGGACCAATCCTTAGAGCACTGGGATCCACCCAAATAGTGACACCTGTTTCCTGCCTTGAAAGCTAGAGACACCTGTTTCCCGCCTTGGAAGGGAACAGGATCCTGACCACAGCCAATCGTCAGGGCCACGACCATTACCCTTCCCACTACTCCTTTAAAACTCTTGCACCTAGAGAAACTCTCTCTCTCGACCCACTGCTTCGTCAGTGCGGTAGGAGATTGAGCTCGAGGTAGCTCGATTAAAGACTCTTTGTTCTTGCATGGGACTCGGCTCCCTGGTGATTCTTGGAGTCCCCGAATTCGGGATATAACAGTGGGTCCTGGCCCTCAACTTCCTGCTTCACGCAGGATGTCGATCCTAAAGTTCCCCGTGATGATGCACCCACTGGGAGCCCAGGCTGGCACGCTCCCTCCAGGTCAGGTCGGACACCACCGCAATGAGCCTGCCCCCTCCCTCGGAGGTCCCACCAAGGCCGAGGTGGAGGAAGAGGTGAGGGAGAGGGGCATGTGGCCCTGATGGGCCTTTCCCCGCTCAGGGTCTCAAGTATCAAGTGCAGGAGCTTTCCAAGGCCCCCATTTGGCCATCTCACATCATGTTCCCGTCCTGAGTCGGGGAGCAGTGAGGGATCTGCTGCCCCAAATACCACGTACACAGGGCACGTGTGGGTGGCCCGCACGAGACACCTGTGCAGACACGTCCATCCTCACGCTCACACAACACACATGCACACGGAACCCACCACACAGAACACATTTGTGACATACCACATACACATACACCACACTCTCGCAATACAACCACACCACAGGCACACACACCACAAGTACACACACCACAGGCACACAGGTTTTCCCGAATCCTTTCCCCTTCATGACCTTTCTGTGCTATTTCGTTGACCCGGAGCAGCCTCTCCACACACCAGTAATGGCCCTCTGTTGCCTTCCAAGACCCTGCTGGTGTCAGTCTCTACATGACCTCCCTAACACCCCCACCAGATCCGAGCTGGGCCCGAGTCTCCTCCTTCCCAAACTGCCGGGACTGGTCCTCCAGACTCAGGCCGAGGGAAGGGAGACCACTCCATTCTGGGCCCACTTGGTGGGGCCTGGGTCGCCTCTCAGGCCAAGCTCGGTTCCTGACGTTCGTGTTCCGTCATCCCTAAGGGTTCAGTCCCTGTTTTGGTGAGATGTGTTTGTGCCGCTCTGCTCCCACAAGGCCAACGTCACCTCCACGTCCCCACCAGGAGCAAGACCGACTCGAGGGAGCTCTACGCGGAGGCTGCCGCACTGGCCCGTTGTTGATGTGGACACCGCCGTCCCTTCCGCCTGCCGGGGCCGTCGCAAGGATGGACGTCGCCACACCACACCACGCCAAGCTCCCTGGAACAGGGCGCGCTGGGCGCACATGCTTGTTCCTATCACAGCCTGGCAAACGTGACAAACTGAACCCCGACACCGGTCGTCACAGCGCCCCGAATCACTGTTTTGTTCTGTGTCCTGCTCGGGATGCGCAGAGTTTACACATCCGAGCTCTCCGGGCACAGGAGAAGCAGGAGACACCTACCTCCACGGGAGACAGAAACCGCTCCACTACCTTCCTGGTCACACTCTAGGCAGGATAGAAAGCGGCAGTCTCCGGCCTAACTGAGGAGCAACAAAACCCGTTGCTATGGCTGCAATGGAGTCGAGCGAGCCTCAAAAAGCCGGGGCAGCCCCCCTCCTCCCGGAGACCCCCTCAGCCAACTGGTAGGCAGGGTGGGCAAAGAGTCTAGGGTTCTGCAGGCCACTTATGTGGCCCTCAGCTTTGACCGAAACACTTCACAAGGTGGCCTTTCATTGAACCCCCGGTGGGTCCTGGCCCTCAACTTCCTGTTTCACGCAGGATGTCGATCCTAAAGTTCCCCGTTATGATGCACCCCCTGGAGCCCAGGCTGGCACGCTCCCTCCAGATCAGGTCGGTTAACACCACAATGAGCCTGCCCCCTCCCTTGGAGGTCCCACCAAGGCCGATGTGGAGGAAGAGGCGAGGGAGAGGGGCATGTGGCCCTGTTGGGCCTCTCCCCGCTCAGGGTCTCAACTATCAACTGCAGGAGCTTTCCAAGGCCCCCATTTGGACATCTCACATCCTGTTCCCCTCCTGAGTCCGTGATCAGTGAGGGATCTGCTGCCCCAAAAACCACGTGCCCAGGCACGTGTGGGTGGCCTGCACGAAACACCTGTGCGGACACATCCATCCACACGCTCACACACCACACATGCACACGCAACCCACCACACAGAACACGTTTGTGACATACCACACACACATACACCACACACGTGCAACAACCCACACCAGAGGCACACACACCACAAGGACACACACCACAGCCACACAGGGTTTCTGGACTCCTTTCTCCTTCATGACCTTTCTGTGCTATTTTGTGGGCCTGGAGTTGCCTCTCCACCCACCGCTAATGGCCCTCTCTTGCCTTTCAGGACCCTGCTGGTATCAGTCTCTAGACGACCTCCCTAACACCCCCACCAGATACGAGCTGGGCCAGGTCTCCTCCTTCCCAAACTGCCGGAACTGGTCCTCCAGACTCAGGTCGAGGGAAAGGGAGAACACTCCCTTCTGGGCCCACTTGGTGGGGCCTGGGTCCCCTTTCAGCCCAAGCTCGGTTCCTGAAGTTCGTGTTCTGTCATCCCTAAGGGTTCAGTCCCTCTTTTGGTGAGATGTGTTGGTCCCGCGCTGCTCCCACAAGGCCACCGTCACCTCCACGTCCCCACAACGAACATGGCCATCTCGAGGGATTGCACGAGGCTGCCGCACTGGCCCGGTGTAGCTATGGACAGCGCCGACACTGCCAACTGCCAGGGCCGTCGGAAGGATGGATGTCGCCACGCCACATAACGCCAAGCTCCCTGGAACAGGGCGCCCTGGACACACCTGCGTGTTCCTATCACAGCCTGGCGAACGTGACTTTCTGAACCCCGTCACCAGTCCTGATAGCGCCCTGAATCACTGTTTTGTTCTGTGTCTTGCTTGGGATGTACAGAGGTTATGCTTCTGAGTTCTCTGGTCACAGGAGAAAATGGAGACACCTACCACCACGGGAGACAGAAACCGCTCCACTACCTTCCTGGTCACACTACAGGCAGGATAGAATGCCGCAGGCTTGGGCCTAAATGAGGAGCAACAAAACCGTTGCTAGGGCAGGAATGGATTTCAGCGTGCCTCATAAATCCTGGGCGGCCCCCGCCCCACACGGGGGCCCCCGCCGCCAACTGGCAGGCAGGGCGGGAAAAGAGCCTAAAGGTGCTGCAGGCCACTTACGTGGCCCTCAGCTTTGACCACAATACCTCCCAAGGTGGACTTTCAGTGAACCCACAGTGGGTCCTGGCCCTCAACTTCCTGTTTCACGCAAGATGTCGATTCCAAAGTTCCCCGTGATGATGCACCCACTGGGAGCCCAGGCTGGCACGCTCCCTCCAGGTCAGGACGGACACCACCGCCCTAGCCTGCCCCTTCCCTCGGAATTACCAACAAGGCCGAGGTGGAGGAAGAGGCGGGTGTGAGGCGCTTGTTGCCCTGAGAGGCCTATCCCCGCTCAGGATCTCATCTATCCAGTGCAGGAGCTTTCCAAGGCCTCCATTTGTCCATCTCACACCCTGTTCCCCTCCTGAGTCGGGGGGCAGTGAGGGATCTGCTGCCCCCGAATCCATGTGCCCAGGGCACGTGAGTGGGCCGGGGGTCGGCACGAGACTCCTGTGCGGACACGTCATCCAGATACTCACACACCACACATGCACACGCAACCCACCGCACAGAACACATTTGTGACATACCACACACACATAGGCCACACACGCCCAACACACCCACACCAGAGTCACACAGGGTTTCTGGATTCCTTTATCCTTCATGACCTTTCTGTGCTATTTCCTTGCCCTGAGCCGCCTATCCACCCCCGCTAATGGCCCTCTCTTGCCTTTCAAGCCCCTGCTGGTGTCAGTCCCTAGACGAACTCCCTAACACCCCCACCAGATCCGAGCTGGGCCCGCATCTACTCCTTCCCAAACTGTCGGGATTGGTCCCCCAGACTCAGGCCGAGGGAAGGGAGCCCCATGGTCTCCCTCCTGGGCCCACTTGGTGGGGCCTGGTTCCCCTCTCAGCCCAAGCTCGGTTCCTGACGTTCGTGTACCGTCACCCCTAAGGGTTCAGTCCCTCTTTTGGTGAGATGTGTTGGTGCCGCGATGCTCCCACAAGGCCAACGTTACCTCCAAGTCCCCACCACGAGCATGGCCGACTCGAGGGAGCTCTGCGCGGAGGCTGCCGAACTGGCCAGGGGTCGCTGTGGACACCGCAGACCCTGCCGCCTGCGGGGGCCGTCAGAATGATGGAAGCTGCCACGCCACACGATGTCGAGCTCCCTGGAACAGGGCTTCCTGGGCGCACCTGCCTGTTCCTATCACAGCCTGGCAAACGTGAACTTCTGAACCCCGAAACCGGACCCGAGAGTGCCCCGAATCTCTGTTTTGTTCTGTGCCCTCATTGGGATGCGCAGACGTTACGCTTCCGAGTTTTCCGGTCACAGGAGAAGAAGGAGACACATACCGCACGGGAGACAGAAACCGCTCCACTATATTCCTGGTAAAACTCCAGGTAGGATAGAAAGCCGCAGGCTTGGGCCTAACTGAGGAGCAACAAAACGTTGCTATGGCAGCAATGGAGTCCAGCCTGCGTCATAAAGCCGGGACCGCCCCCCGCCCCACCCGGGGGCCCCCGCAGCCAACTGGCAGGCAGGGTGGTCAAAGAGCCTAAGGGTGCTTCAGGCCACCTACGTGGCCCTCAGCTTTGACCGAAACATCTCCCAAGGTGGCCTTTCAGTGAACCCGCTGGGGGTCCTGGCCCTCAAATTTCTGCTTCACGCAGGATGTCGATCCCAAAGTTCCCCGAGATAATGCACCGCCTGGGAACGCAGGCTGGCACGTTCCCTCCAGGTCAAGTCGTCACACCAACGCCCTGAGCCTGCCTCCTCCCTCGGGGATCCCACCAAAGCCGAGGTGGAGGAAGAGGCGGGGGTGTGGGGCATTTGGGCCTGAGGAGCCTCTCCCCGCTCAGGGTCTCAACTATCAAGTGCAGGAGCTTTCCAAGGCCCCCATTTGGCCATCTCACATCCTGTTCCCCTCCTGAGTCCGTGAGCAGTGAGGGGTCTGCTGCCCCAAAAACCACGTGCCCAGGCACGTGTGGGTGGCCTGCAGGAAACACCTGTGCGGACACATCCATCCACACGCTCACACACCACACATGCACACGCAACCCACCACACAGAACAGGTTTGTGACATACCACACACACATACACCACACATGCGCAACAACCCACACCACAGGCACACACACCACAAAGACACACACCACAGGCACACAGGGTTTCTGGACTCCTTTCTCCTTCATGACCTTTCTGTGCTATTTCGTTGCCCTGGAGTTGCCTCTCCACCCACCGCTAATGGCCCTCTCTTGCCTTTCAAGACCCTGCTGGTGTCAGTCTCTAGACCACCTTCCTAACACCCCCACCAGATCCGAGCTGGGCCCGCGTCTGCTCCTTCCCAAACTGCCGGGACTGGTCCTCCAGACTCAGGCCGAAGGAAGGGAGAACACTCCCTTATGGGCCCACGTGGTGGGGCCTGGGTCCCCGCTCAGACCAACCTCGGTTCCTGACGTTCGTGTTCAGTCATCCCTAAGGGTTCAGTCCCTGTTTTTGTGAGATATGTTGGTCCCGCGCTGCACCCACAAGGCCACCATCACCTCCACGTCCCCACAACGAACATGGCCATCTCGAGGGAGATCTGCACGGTGGCTGACGCACTGGTCCGGTGTGGCTGTGGACAGCGCCGACACTGCCAACTGCCAGGGCCGTCGGAAGGATGGATGTCGCCACGCACACGACGCCAAGCTCCCTGGAACAGGGCGCCCTGGACACACCTGCGTGTTCCTATCACAGCCTCGCAAACGTGACCTTCTGAACCCCGTCACCAGTCCTGATAGCGCCCCGAATCACTGTTTTGTTCTGTGTCTTGCTTGGGATGTGCAGAGGTTATGCTTCTGAGTTCTCTGGTCACAGGAGAAAATGGAGACACCTACCACCACGGGAGACAGAAACCGCTCCACTACCTTCCTGGTCACACTCCAGGCAGGATAGAATGCCGCAGGCTTGGGCCTAAATGAGGAGCAACAAAACCGTTGCTAGGGCAGGAATGGATTTCAGAGTGCCTCATAAAACCTGGGCCGCCCCCCGCCCCACCCGGGAGCCCTCGCAGCCAACTGGCAGGCAGGGCGGGAAAAGAGCCTAAAGGTGCTGCAGGCCACCTACGTGGCCCTCAGCTTTGACCACAATACCTCCCAAGGTGGACTTTCAGTGAACCCACAGTGGGTCCTGGCCCTCAACTTCCTGTTCACGCAAGATGTCGATTCCAAAGTTCCCCGTGATGATGCACCCACTGGGAGCCCAGGCTGGCACGCTCCCTCCAGGTCAGGACGGACACCACCGCCCTAGCCTGCCCCTTCCCTCGGAGGTCCCACCAAGGCCGAGGTGGAGGAAGAGGCGGGTGTGAGGCGCTTGTTGCCCTGAGAGGCCTATCCCGCTTAGGATCTCATCTATCCAGTGCAGGAGCTTTCCAAGGCCTCCATCTGTCCATCTCACATCCTGTTCCCCTCCTGAGTCGGGGGCAGTGAGGGATCTGCTGCCCCCGAATCCATGTGCCCAGGGCACGTGAGTGGGCCGGGGGTCGGCACGAGACTCCTGTGCGGACACGTCCATCCAGATACTCACACACCACATATGCACACGCAACCCACTGCACAGACACATTTGTGACATACCACACACACATACGCCACACGCGCCCAACACACCCACACCAGAGTCACACTTGGTTTCTGGACTCCTTTATCCTTCATGACCTTTCTGTGCTATTTCCTTGCCCTGAGATGCCTCTCCACCCCCGCTAATGGCCCTCTCTTGCCTTCAAGCCCTTTCTGGTGTGAGTCCCTAGACGAACTCCCTAACACCCCCACCAGATCCGAGCTGGGCCCGCATCTACTCCTTCCCAAACTGTCGGGACTGGTCCCCCAGACTCAGGCCGAGGGAAGGGAGCCCCATGGTCTCCCTCCTGGGCCCACTTGGTGGGGCCTGGTTCCCCTCTCAGCCCAAGCTCGGTTCCTGACGTTCGTGTTCCGTCACCCCTAAGGGTTCAGTCCCTCTTTTGGTGAGATGTGTTGGTCCCGCTATTCTCCCACAAGGCCAACGTCACCTCCAAGTCCCCACCACGAGCATGGCCAACTCGAGGGAGCTCTGCGTGGAGGCTGCCGCACTGGCCAGGGGTCACTGTGGACACCGCAGACCCTGCCGCCTGCGGGGGCCGTCGGAATGATGGAAGCCGCCACGCCACACGACGCCATGCTCCCTGGAACAGGGCGCCCTGGGCGCACCTGCTTGTTCCTATCACAGCCTGGCAAACGAGACCTTCTGAACCCCGACACAGGTCCTGACAGTGCCCCGAATCTCTGCTTTGTTCTGTGTCCTGCTTGGGATGCGCAGAGGTTACGCTTCCGAGTTTCGGGTCACAGGAGAAGAAGGAGACACGTACCAGACGGGAGACAGAAACCCACTACATTCCTGGTCACACTACAGGCAGGATAGAAAGCCGCAGGCTTGGTCCTAACTGAGGAGCAACAAAACGTTGCTATGGCAGCAATGGAGTCCTGCCTGCCTCATAATGCCCGGGCCGCCCCCCGCCCAACTCGGGGGGCCCAGCAGCCAACTGGCAGGCAGGGTGGGCAAAGAGCCTAAGGGTGCGGCAGGCCACCTACATGGCCCTCAGCTTTGACCGAAACTCCTTCCAAGGTGGCCTTTCAGTGAACACGAGGTGGGTCCTGGCCCTCAACATCCTGCTTGTCGATCCCAAAATTCCCCGTGATGATGCACCCACTGGGAGCCCAGGCTGGCACCCTCCCTCCAGGTCAGGTCGGACACCAACGCCCTGAGCCTGCCCCCTCCCTCGGAGATCCCACCAAGGCCAAGTGGAGGTAGAGGCGGGGGTGAGGGGCATGTGGCCCTGAGGGGCATCTCCCTTCTCAGGGTCTCACCTATCAAGTGCAGGAGCTTTCCAAGGCCCCCATTTTGCCATTTCACATCTTGTTCCCCTCCTGAGTCCGGGAGCAATGAGGGATCTGCTGCCCCAAAACCACGTGCCCAGAGCACGTGTGGGTGACCCGCACGAGACACCTGTGCGGACACGTCCATCCACACGTTCACACAACACACATGCACACGCAACCCACCACACCAAACACATTTGTGACTTACCACACACACATACACCACACATTCACAACACACCCACACCACAGGCACACATACCACAAGCACACACACCACAGGCACACATGGTTTCTGGACTCCTTTCTCATTCATGACCTTCCTACTATTTTCTTGCCCTGAGCAGCCTCTCCAAGCCCTGCTAACGACCCTCTGTTGCCTTTCAAGCCCCTGCTAGTGTCAGTCCCTCGGCGACCGCCCTAACCCCTCACGAGATCTGAGCTGGGCCCGCGTCTACAACTTCCCAAACTGTCAGGACTGGTCTTCCAGACTCAGGCCGAGGGAAGGGAGACCACTCCCTTCTCGGCCCACTTGGTGGGGCCTGGGTGGCCTCTCAGCCCAAGCTCGGTTCCTGACGTTCGTGTTCCGTCATCCCTAAGGGTTCAGTCCCTGTTTTGGTGAGATATGTTGGTGCCGCGCTGCTCCCACAAGGCCACCGTCACCTCCACGTCCCCACCACGAGCATGGCCGACTCGAGGGACCTCTGCGCAGGGGTTGCCGCACTGCCCCGGTGTGGCTGTGGACACCGCCGACCCTGCCGCCTGCCGGGGCCTTCGCAAAGATGGACGTAGCCACGCCACACCACGCCAAGCTCCCTGGACCAGGGCGCCCTGGGAGCACCTGCTTTTTCCTATCACAGCCTGGCAAACGTGACCTTCTGAACACCGACACTGGTCCTGATAGCGCCCGAATCACTGTTTTGTTCTGTGCCCTCCTTGGGAAGCGTAGAGATTATGCTTCCGAGCTCTCCGATCACAGGAGAAGCAGAAGACACCTACCTCCACTGGAGACATAAACCGCTCCACTACCTTCCTGGTCACACTGCAGGCAGGATAGAAAGCCGCAGGCTTGGGCCTAAATGAGGAGCAACAAAACCCGATGCTATGGCAGCAATGGAGTCCAGCCTGTCACATAAAGCCGGGGCCGCCCCTCGCACCACCCGGGGTCCCCCGCAAACAACTGGCTGGCAGGGTGGGTAAAGAGCCTAAGGGTGCTGCAGGCCACCTACGTGGCCCTCAGCTTTGACCACAATACCTCCCAAGGTGGACTTTCAGTGAACCCGCAGTGGGTCCTGGCCCTCAACTTCCTGTCACACGCGAGATGTCGATCCCAAATATCCCCATGATGATGCACCCACTGGGATCCCAGGCAGGCATGCTCCCTCCAGGTCAGGACGGACACCAGCGCCCTAGCCTGCCCCCTCCCTCGGAGGTACCACCAAGGCCGAGGTGGAGGAAGAGGAGGGTGTGAGGGGCATGTGGCCCTGAGGGGACTCTCCCGGTTCAGGGTCTCAACTATCAAGTGAAGGAACTTTCCAAGGCCCCCATTTGGCCATCACACATCCTGTTCCCCTCCTGAGTCGGGGGGCAGTGAGGGAACTGCTGACCCCGAAACCACTTTCCCAGGGCACGTGTGGGTGGACCGCACGTGACATCTGTGCGGACAGGTCCATCCAAATGCACACACACCACACATGCACACGCAACCCACCACACAGAACACATTTGTGACATATCACACACACATACACCACACACCCGCAACACACCCACACCACAGGCTCACACACCAGAAGCACACATAAAACAGGCCCACAGGTTTTCCGGAATCCTTTGTCCTTCATAACCTTACAGTGCTTTTTCGATGGCCTAGAGCCACCTCTCCTCGCACCGCTAATGGCCCTCTCTTGACTTTCAAGATCCTGCTGGTGTCAGTCTCTAGACGACCTCCCCAACACCCCCACCAGATCCGAGCTGGGCCCGCGTCTACTGCCGGGACTGGTCCTCCAGACTCAGGCGGAGGGAAGGGAGCCCCATGGTCTCCCTCCTGTGCCCACTTGGTGGGGCCTAGGTCCCCTCTCAGCACAATTCGGTTACTGACGTCCGTGTTCCGTCATCCCTAAGGGTTCAGTCCCTGTTTTGGTGAGATGTGTTTATCCCGCGCAGCTCCCTCAAGGCCAAAGTCACCTCCACGTCCCCACAACGAGCATGGCCGACTCGAGGGAGCTCTGCGCACAGGCTGCCGCACTGGCCCGGGGTCGCTGTGGACATCGCAGACACTGCCGCCTGCGGGGGCCATCGGAATGATGGAAGCCGCCACGCCACACGATGCCAAGCTCCCTGGAACAGGGCGCCCTGGGCGCACCTGCCTGTTCCTATCACAGCCTGGCAAACGTGACCTTATGAACTCCGACACCGGTCCTGACAGTGCCCCGAATCTCTGTTTGGTTCTGTGTCCTGCTTGGTTTGCGCAGAGGTTATGTTTCCAAGTTCTCCGGTCACAGGAGAAGAAGGAGACAGGTATCCCACGGGAGACAGAAACCGCTCCACTACCTTCCTGGTCACACTCCAGGCAGGATAGAAAGCCGCAGGCTTGGGCGTAACTGAGGAGCAACAAAACGTTGCTATGGCAGGAATGGAGTCCATCCTGCCTCATAAAGCCGGGGCCGCCCCCCGCCCCAGCTGGGGGCCCACGCAGCCAACTGGCAGGCAGGTTGGGCAAAGAGCCAAAGGGTGCTGTAGGCCCCCTACGTGGCCCTCAGCTTTGACCAAAACACCTCCCAAGGTGGCATTTCAGTGAACCCACGGTGGGTCCTGGCCCTCAACTTCCTGCTTCACGCAGGATGTCTATCCCAAAGTTCCCCGTGATGATGCACCCACTGGGAGCCCAGGCTGGCACACTCCCTCCAGGTCAGGTCGGACACCAACGCCCTGAGCCTGCCCCCTCCCTTGGAGGTCCCACCAAGGCTGAGGTGGAGGAAGAGGCGAGGGAGAGGGGCATGTGGCCCTGATGGGCCTCTCCCCGCTCAGGGTCTCAAATATCAAGTGCAGGAGCTTTCCAAGGCCCCCATTTGGCCATCTCACATCCTGTTCCCCTCCTGAGTCCGGGAGCAGTGAGGGATCTGCAGTACCCGAATCCATGTGCCCAGGGCACGTGAGGAGGCCGGGGGATGGCACGAGACACCTATGCGGACACGTCCATCCAGACGCTCACACACCACACATACACACGCAACCCACCGCACAGAACACATTTGTGACATAACACACACACATACACCACCCACGCCCAACACACCCACACCAGAGGCACACAGGGTTTCTGGACATCTTTCTCCTTCATGATTTTTCTGTGTTATTTCCTTGCCCTGAGCCGCCTATCCACACCCTGCTAATGGCCCTCTCTTGCCTTTCAAGACGCTGCTGGTGTCAGTCTCTAGACGACCTCCCTAACACCCCCACAAGATCCGAGCAGGGCCCGTGTCTACTTCTTCCCAAACTGTCGGGACTGGTCCTCCAGACACATGCCGAGGGAATGGAGCCCCATGGTCTCCCTCCTGGGCCCACTTGGTGGGACCTGGGTCCCCTCTCAGCCCAAGCTAGGTTCCTTACGTTCCTGTTCCGTCATACCTAAAGGTTCATTCCCGGTTTGGTGACATGTGTTGGTGCCCCGCTCCTCCCACAAGGCCACCGTCACCTCCACGTACCCACCACGAACATGGCCAACTCGAGGGAGCTCTGCTCGGAGGCTGCCGCACTGGCCCGGTGTGGCTGTGGACACCGCCGACACTGCCGCCTGCCCGGGCCGTCGGAAGTATGGACGTCGCCATGCCACACGACGCCAAGCTCCCTGGAACAGGGCCTGGGCGCACCTACTTCTTCCTATCACAGCCTGGCAAACGTGACCTTCTGAACCACGACACCGGTCCTGACAGGCACCTGAATCACTGTTTTGTTCGGTGTCCTGCTTGGGATGCGCAGAGCATACGCTTCCGAGCTCTCCGGTCACAGGAGAAGCAGGAGACCCTACCTCCACGGGAGACAGAAACCACTCCACTACCTTCCTGGTCACACTCCAGGCAGGATAGAAAGCCGCAGGACTTGGGCCTAACTGAGAGGCAACAAAACGTTGCTATGGCAGCAATATAGTCCAGGCTGCCTCATAATGCCTGAGCCGCACCCCGCCTCACCCGGGGGCCCCCGCAGCCAACTGGCAGGCAGGGTGGTCAAAGAGCCTAAGGGTGCTACAGGCCACTTACGTGGCCCTCAGCTTTGACCGAATCACCTCCCACGGTGGCCTTTCAGTGAACCCGCTGAGGGTCCTGGCCCTCAACTTCCTGCTTCACGCAGGATATCGATCCAAAGTTCCCGTGATGATGCACCCACTGGGAGCCCAGGCTGGCCCGCTCCCTACAGGTCAGGTCGGACACCACGGTCCTGAACCAGCCCCCTCCCTCGGAGATCCCACCTAGCCGACGTGGAGGAAGAGGGCGGGGTGAGGGGCATGTGGCCATGTGGGGCCTCTCCCCGCTCAGGGTCGCAACTATCAAGTGCAGGAAGTTTCTAAGGCCCCCATTTGGCCATCTCATATCCTGTTCCCCTCCTGAGTCCGGGAGCAGGGAGGGACCTGCTGCCCCAAAAACCACGTGCCCAGGCATGTGTGGGTGGCCCGCATGAGACACCTGTGCGGACAATTCCATCCACACGTTCACACACCACACATGCACACGCAACCCTCCACACAGAACACATTTGTGACATACCACACACACATACACCACACACTTGCAACACAACCCACACCTCAGGCACACACCACACGAGCACACACACCACAGGCACACAGGTTTTCGGAATCCTTTCTCCTTCATAACCTTTCTGTGCTATTTCGTTGACCTGGAGCCGCCTCTCCACCCACCGCTAATGGCCCTCACTTGCCTTTCAAGACCCTGCTGGTGTCAGTCTCTAGACGACTTCCCTAACACCCCAACCGATCTGAGCTGGGCCCACGTCTACTCCTTCCCAAACTGTCGGAACTGGTCCTCCAGACTCAGGCCGAGGGAAGGGAGCCCCATGGTCTCCTTCCTGAGCCCACTTGGTGGGGCCTGAGTCCCCTCTCAGCCCAAGCTCGGTTCCTGAAGTTCGTGTTCCGTCATCCCTAAGGGTTCAGTCCCTGTTTTGGTGAGATGTGTTGGTGCCGCGCTACTCCCACAAGGCCAACGTCACCTCCACGTCCACACCACGAGCATGGCCGACTCGAGGGAGCTCTGCGCGGAGGCTGCCGCACAGGCCCGGTGTGGCTGTGACACCGCCGACCCTGCCGCCTGCCGGGGCAGTCGGAAGGATGGACGTCGCCACGCCACAGACGCCAAGCTCCCTGGAACAGGGCGCCCTGGGGACACCTCTGTTCCTATCTCAGCCTGGCAAACGTGACCTTCTGAACCCCGACACCGGTCCTGACAGTGCCCCGAATCTCTGTTTTGTTCTGTGTCCTGCTTGGATGCGCAGAGGTTACGCTTCCGAGTTCTCCGGTCATAGGAGAAGAAGGAGACACGTACCCCACGGGAGAGCAGAAACCGCTCACTACATTCCTGGTCACACTCCAGGAAGGAAAGAAAGCCGCAGGCTTGGGCCTAACTGAGGAGCAACAAAACGTTGCTATGGCAGCAATGGAGTCCAGCCTGCCTCATAATGCCGGGGCAGCCCCCCGCCCCACCCGGGGGCCCCCGCAGCCAACTGGCAGGCAGGGTGGGCAAAGAGCCTAAGGGTACTGCCGGCCACTTATGTGGCCCTCAGATTTGACCGAAACACCTCCCAAGGTGGCCTTTCAGTGAACCCGCAGTGGGTCCTGACCCTCAACTTCCTGCTTCACGCAGGTTGTCGATCCCAAGTTCCCCGTGATGATGCACCCACTGGGAGCGCAGGGTGGCACGTTCCCTCCAGGTCAGGTCGGACACTAACGCCCTGAGCCTGCCCCCTCCCTTGGAGATCCCACCAAGTCCGAGGTGGAGGAAGAGGCGGGGGTGAGGGGCATGTGGCCCTTAGGGGGCTCTCGCCTCTCAGGTCTCAACTATCAAGTGCAAGAACTTTCCAAGGCCCCCATTTGGCCATCTCACATCCTGTTCCCCTCCTGACTTCAGGAGCAGTGAGTGATCTGCTGCCCCCTAATCCATGTGCTCAGGCACGTTAGGGGGACGGGCGCCGGCACGAGACACTTGTGCGGACACGTCCATCCAGACGCTCACACACCACACATTCACAAGCAACCCACCGCACAGAACACATTCTTAACATACCACACACCCATACGCCACACACGCCCAACTCACCCACACCAGAGTCATACAGGGTTTCTGGATTCCTTTCTCCTTCATGACATTTCTGTGCTATTTCCTTGCCCTGAGCCGCCTCTCCAGCCCCCCCCAATGGCCCTCTCTTGCCTTTCAAGCCCCTGCTGGTGTCAGTCCCTAGACGACCTCCCTAACACCCCCACCAGATCCGAGCTGGGACCGCATCTACTGCTTCCAAAATGTCGGGACTGGTCCTCTAGACTCAGGCCTAGGGAAGTGAGCCCCATGGTCTCCCTCCTGGGCCCACATGGTGGGGCCTGGGTCCCCTCTCAGCCCAAGTTCTGTTCCTGACGTTCGCGTTCCGTCATCCTTAAGGGTTCAGTCCCTCTTTTGGTGAGATGTGTTGGTGCCGTGCTGCTCCCACAAGGCCATCGTTACCTCCACGTCCCCACCACGAGCATGGCCGACTCGAGGGAGCTCTGCGCGGAGGTTGCCGCACAGGCCCGGTGTGGCTGTTGACACCGCCGACCCTGCCGCCTGCCGGGGCCGTCGGAAGGATGGACGTCAGCACGCCACACGACGCCAAGCTCCCTGGAACATGGCGTCCTGGGCGCACCTCCCTGTTCCTATCACAGCCTGGCAAACGAGACCTTCTGAACCCCGACACCGGTCCTGACAGTGCCCCGAATCTGTGTTTTGTTCTGTGTCCTGCTTGGGAAGCGCAGAGGTTACGATTCCGAGTTCTCCGGTCACAGGTGAAGCAGGAGACACCTACCTCCACGGGAGACAGAAACCGCTCCACTACCTTCCTGGTCACACTCCAGGCAGGATAGAAAGCCACAGGCTCGGTCCTAAACATGGAGCAACGAAACGTTGCTATGGCAGCAATGGAGTCAGCCTGCCTCACAAAGCCGGGGTCTCCCCCGGCCACACCCGGCGGCCCCCGCAGCCAACTGGCAGGCAGGGTGGGCAAAGAGCCTAAGGGTGCTGCAGGCCACCTACGTGGCCCTCAGCTTTGACCGCAACACCTCCCAAGGGGCCTTCCATTGAACCAGCGGTGGGTCCGGGTCCTCAACTTCCTGCTTCAGGCAGGATGTCAATCCCAAAGTTCCCCGTGATGATACACCCCCTGAGAGCTCATGCTGGCACGCTCCCTCCAGGACAGGTCGGACACCACCGCCCTAGCCTGCCCCCTCCCTCGGAGGTCCCACCAAGGCAGAGGTGGAGGAAGAGGCGGGGGTGTGGGGCATGTTGCCCTGAGGGGACGCTCCCAACTCAGGGTCTCAAGTATAAAGTGCACGAGCTTTCCAAGGCCCCCATTTGGCCATCACACACCCTCTTCCCCTCCTGAGGCGGGGGGCAGTGATGTATCTGTTGCCCCCGAAACCACGTTCCCAGGGTACGTGTGGGTGGCCCGCACAAGACACCTGTGCGGACACGTCCATCCACACGCTCACACACCACACATGCACATGCAACCCACCACACAGAACACATTTGTGACAAACCACACACACATACGCCACACATGCTCAACACACCCACACCACAGGCACACAGGGTTTCTGGACTCCTTTCTCCTTCATGAGCTTTCTGTGGTGGTGTGGCTGTGGACACCGCAGACCCTGCCGCCTGCCGGGGCCCTCGGAAGGATGGCTGTCGCCACGCCACACCACGCCAAGCTCCCTAGAACAGGGCGCCCTGGGCGCACCTGCCTGTTCCTATCACAGCCTCTCAAACGTGACCTTCTGAACCCGAACACCGGTCCTGACAGCGCCCCGAATCTCTGTTTTGCTCTGTGTCCTGCTTGCGATGCGCAGAGTTTATGCTTCCGAGATCTCCAGTCACAGGAGAAGCAGGAGATACCTACCTCCACGGGAGACAGAAAGCGCTCCACTACCTTCCTGGTCACACTCCAGGCAGGATAGAAAGCCGCAGGCTCAGGCCTAACTGAGGAGCAACAAAACCCGTTGCTATGGCAGCAATGGAGTCCAGCGTGCCTCAAAAGCCGGGGCCGCCCCCCTCCACTCGGAGCCCCCCGCAGCCATCTGGCCCTAAACGTCCTGCTTCACACAGGATGTCGATCCTAAAGTTCCCCGTGATGATGCACCCCCTGGGAGCCCAGGCTGGCACGCTCCCTCCAGGTCAGGTCGGACAACACCGCAATGGGCCTGTGCCCTCCCCCGGAGTTCTCACCAAGGCCGAAGTGGGGGAAGAGGCGAGGGAGAGGGGCATGTGGCCCTGATGGGCCTCTCCCTGCTCAGGGTCTCTACTATCAAGTGCAGGAGCTTTCCAAGGCCCCCATTTGGCCATCCCACATCCTGTTCCCCTCCTGAGACGAGGGGCAGTGAGGGATCTGCTCCCCCTGAAACCACGTTCCCAGGGCACGTGTGGGTGGCCCGCATGAGAAACCTGTGCGGACATGTACATCCACACGCTCACACACCACACATGCACATGCAACCCACCACACAGAACACATTTGTGACATACCACACACACATACACTACACATGAGCAACACACCCACACCACAGGCACACACACCACAAGCAACCACACCACAGGCACACAGGATTTATGGACTCCTTTCTCCTTCATGACTTTTCTGTGCTATTTTCTTGGCCTGGAGCCGCCTCTCCACCCCCCGCTAATGGCCCTCTCTTGCCTTTCAAGGCCCCGGTGGTGTCAGTCTATGTTTTGGTGAGATGTGTTGGTCCTTCGCTGCTCCCACAAGCCCACCGTCACCTCCACGTCCCCACCACGAGCATGGCCAACTCAAGGGAGCTCTGCGCGGAGGTTGACGCGCTAGCCCGTAGTGGCTGTTGACACCGCCGACCATGCCGCCTGCCGGGGCCGTCGGAGGACGGACGTATCCACGCCACACCACGCCAAGCTCCCTGGAACACTGCGCCCAGGCTTGTTCCTATCATAGCCTGGCAAACATGACCTTCTGAACCCCGACACCTGTCCTGACGGCACCCCGAATCACTGTTTTGTTCTGTGTCCTGCTTGGGATGCGCAGAGTTTATGCTTCCGAGCTCTCCGGTCACAGGAGAAGCAGGAGAAACCTACCTCCACGGGAAACAGATCCCGCTCCACTACCTTCCTGGTCATACTCCCGGCAGGATAGAAAGCCGCAGGCTTGGGCCTAACTGAGGAGCAAAAAAACCCATTGCTATGGCAGCAATGGAGTCCAGCGCGCTTCATAAAGCCGGGGCAGCCCCCCTCCACCCGGGGCCCGCGGCAGCCAACTGGCGGGCACTGTGGGCAAAGAGCCGAGAGGTGCTGCAGGCCACCTATATGGCCCTAAGCTTTGACCGCAACACCTCCCAAGGTGGCCTCTCATTGAACCCGCGGTGGGTCCTGGCCCTCAACTTCCTGGTTCACGCAGGATGTCGATCCCAAAGTTCCCCGTGATGATGCACCCACTGGGAGACCAGGTTGGCACGCTCCCTCCAGGTCAGATCGGACACCAACACCTGAGCCTGCCCCCTCCCTCGGAGATCCCACCAAGGCCGAGTTGGAGGAAGAGGCGGGGGTGAGGGGCATGTGGCCCTGAGGGGCCTCTCCCCGCTCACGGTCTCAACTATCAAGTGCAGGAGCTTTCCAAGGCCCCATTTGGCCATCTCACATCCTGTTCCCCTCCTGAGTCCGGGAGCAGTGAGGGATCTGCTGCCCCAAAAACCACGTGCCCAGGGCACGTGTGGGTGTCCTGCACGAGACAACTGTGCGGACACGTCCATCCACACCCTCACACACCACATATGCACACACAACCCACCACACAGAACACATTTGTGACATACCACACACACTTACACCACACACGCGCAACACACCCACACAACAGGCTCACACACCAGAAGCACATACCACAGGCACACAGGTTTTCCAGAATCCTTTCTCCTTCATATGCTTTCTATGCTATTTCGTTGCCGTGGAGCCGCCTCTCCACGCACCGCTAATGGCCTCTTTTGCCTTTCAAGCCCCTACTGGTGTCAGTCCCTAGACGACCTCCCTAACACCCCCTCCAGATCCGAGCTGGGCCTGAATCTACTGCTTCCCAAACTTTCGGGACTGGTCCTCCAGACTCAGGCCGAGGGAAGGGAGCCCCATGGTCTCCCTCCTGGGCCAACTTGTTGGGGCCTGGGTCCCTTCTCAGCCCAAGCTCGATTCCTGACGTTCGTGTTCCGGCATCCCTAAGGGTTCAGTCCCTGTTTTGGTGAGATGTGTTGGTGATGCGCTGCTCCCACAAGGCCAACGTCACCTCCACGTCCCCAACACGAGCATGGCCGACTCGCGGAGCTCTTCGTGGAGGCTGCCGCACTGGCCCGATGTGGCTGTGGACACCGCAGACCCTGCCGCCTGCGGGGCCGTCGGTATGATGGAAGCCGCCACGCCACACGACGCCAAGCTCCCTGGAATAGGGCGCCCTGGGCGCACCTCCCTGTTCCTATCACAGCCTGGCAAACGTGACCTTCTGAACCACGACACTGGTCCTGACAGTGCCCCGAATCTCTGTTTTGTTTTGTGTCCTGCTTGGGATGCACAGAGGTTACTTTTCCGAGTTCTCCGGTCACAGGAGAAGAAGGTGACACGTATCCCACGGGAGACAGAAACCGCTCCACTACATTCCTGGTCACATTCCAGTCAGGATAGAAAGACGCAGGCTCGGGCCTAACTGTGGAGCAACGAAACGTTGCTATGGCGGCAACAGATTCCAGCCTGCCTCATAAAGCCAGGGCCGCCCCCGGCCACACCCGGCGGCCCCCGCAGCCAACTGTCAGGCAGGGTGGGCAAAGAGCCTAAGGGTGCTGCAGGCCACCTACGTGGCCCTCAGCTTTGACCGAAACACCTCCCAACGTGGCCTTTCAGTGAACCCGCGGTGGGTCCTGGCCCTCAACTTCCTGCTTCACGCAGGATGTCGATCCCAAAGTTCCCCGTGATGATGCACCCACTGGGAGCCCAGGGTGGCACGCTCCCTCCAGGTCATGTCGGACACCAACGCCCTGAGCCTGCCCCCTCCCTTGGAGATCCCACCAAGGCCGAAGTGGATGAAGAGGCGGTGGTGAGGGGCATGTGGCCCTGAGGGGCCTCTCCCCGCTCAAGGTCTCAACTATCAAGTTCAGGAGTTTTCCAAGGCCCCATTTGGCCATCTCACATCCTGTTCCCCTCCTGAGTCCGGGAGCAGTGAGGGATCTGCTGCCCTAAAAATCACGTGCCCAGGGCATGTGTGGGTGGCCCGCACGAGACACCTGTGGGGACACGTCCATCCACACGCTCACACACCACACATGCACACGCAACCCACCACACAGAACACATTTGTGACATACCACACACACATACACCACACACGAGCAACACACCCACACCACAGGCACACACACCACAGGCACACAGGTTTTCAGGAATCCTTTCTCCTTCATAACCTTTCTGTGCTATTTCGTTGGACTGGAGCTGCCTCTCCATGCACCACTAATGGCACTCTCTTGCCTTTCAAGACCCTGCTGGTGTCAGTCTCTAGACGACCTCCCTAACACCCCCACCAGATCCGAGCTGGGCCCGCGTCTACTCCTTCCCAAACTGCCGAGATTCGTCCTCAAGACTCAGGCAGAGGGAAGGGAGCCCCATGGCTCCCTCCTGGACTCACTTGGTGGGGCCTGGGTCCCCTCTCAGCCCAAGCTCGGGTCCTGACGTTCGTGTTTCGTCATCCCTAAGTGTTCAGTCCCTGTTTTGGTGAGATGTGTTGGTCCCGCGCTGCTCCCACAAGGCCACCGTCACCTCCACGTCCCCACCACGAGCATGGCCGACTCGAGGGACCTCTGCGCGGAAGCTGCCGCACTGGCCCGGTGTGGCCGTGGACACCGCAGATCCTGCCGCCTGCCGGGGCCGTAGGTATGATGGAAGCCGCCACGCCACACGATGCCAAGCTCTCTGGAACAGGGCACCCTGGGCGCACATCCCTGGTCTTATCACAGCCAGGCAAACGTGACCTTCTGAACCCCGACACCAGTCCTGATAGCTCGCCGAATCACTGTTTTGTTCTGTGTCCTGCTTGGGATGCGCAGAGGTTACGCTTCTGAGTTCTCTGGTCACAGGAGAAGAAGGAGACACCTACCACCACGGGAGACAGAAACCGCTCCACTACCTTCCTGGTCACACTCCAGGCAGGATAGAAAGCCGCAGGCTCGGGCAAAACTGAGGAGAAACAAAACCCATTGCTATGGCAGCAATGGAGTCCAGCGCGCCTCATAAAGTTGGGGCCTCCCCCCCCACCCTGTGTTCCCCGCCACCACCTGGCAGGCAGGGTGGACAAAGAGCCTAGGTGTGCTGCAGGCCTCCTACGTGGCCCTCAGCTTTGACCGCAACACCTCCCACGGTGGCCCCTCAGTGAACCGGCGGTGGGTCCTGGCCCTCAACTTCCTGTTTCCGGCAGGATGTTGATCCCAAAGTTCCCCGTGATGATGCACCCACTGGGAACCCAGGCTGGCACGCTCTCTCCAGGTCAGGTCGGACACCACTTCTGTGAGCCTGCCCTATCCCTCGGAGGTCACAGCAAGGCCGAGGTGGAGGAAGAGGCGGGGGTGAGGGCCATGTGGACACTGTGCTGGGAAGGGCGTCTTTCCCCAGGACAGCTCAGCATGGACACGCCATTTCCCTGCCTCTCCCCACTCAGGATCTCAACTATCAAGTGCAGGAAATTTCTAAGGCTCCCATTTGGCCATCTCACATCCTGTTCCCCTTCTGAGTCTGAGGACAGTGAGGGATCTGTTCTCCTGGCACCATGCGCCTCCCTGTGGAAGCCACTCAAACCTCTAGGGGGTCAGGGTTCCGCCCAGGTGTACCTGAGGGTTTGAGAGGGAGCCTTGGCCACTTTTGGCCAGGTGGCGTTTGTCAGAGAAGGTGACTAACCAACAGAGTGCCCCCAGGCAGAGCTGAGGGATCTGGGGACTTTGCCACATTAGGGCGGATTTCTGCCGCTCTTCCTTGGGTGTGGGGCCAGGCAGGGCTTACCTCGTCAGTGAGCGGCCTGGGGGACAGCAGCGAGCAGTACTCATGGACGGCACGGCCTGCACACCAGGGCCTGGGGCAGTGATTGCTCCCGCCCTGTGTGACAACATGAGTCCCAAGTGAAAACGACATTCGGAAGGAATGGACCAATGGAAAGGACGCGTCCGAGAACCAAATCCCACTACTGGGGGGTCAGCTCTAGGCACAATCGCAGACCTTGGCACGGGAGACGGAACAAGGACGGGAGAGAAAATGGAAGGGCCGTGGAGGATGGCAGTAGAGACAACACTTATCTCCATGAAGGAGTGAGGGGGCGAGGAGAGAACACGAGGGCACGAGGAGGGCACAGGGAGGGCATGGGGAGGGCACGTGGAGGGCGAGGGCAGCCCAGGAGCCCGCAGCATGGGCAGGGATGGACGCATCCTACAGGGCTTCCGAGGACAGAGATGCGTCACTGACAACATGTGGGACCGCGGAGGTGGCAGCTGGATTTTGTGAAACTGAATCAGATCGAGTTTTCAGTTCTGAGAGTAGTTGGAACCTGAATACTCCCAGCCAAAGTGTCACTGGAACACAGGGCTGAGTGTGCGGACGCAGGGGACCCCATGCACACTCCTTCCTTGCAGGCCCACAGAGGCTTTCCTCTGGCTGAACACAAAGTGGCACCAAGGGCAAATTCAGGGGGAGTGCATCGTCAGTCCCTGTGGTGGGGCCACGTCTGTGTGAGTGTGAGGTCACGACCAGGCACACGGCCCAGGAAGTGGCTGTGGGAGTTCCACACCTACCCACAAACTCTGGGAGCTGGCGTTACCAGCACCAATGAAGTCGGGAAGCCTCGGGCCCCGCAAGTCTGGCAAGACTGGGGTCTCGAGAGAGCAGGTGCAGGTGGTAGCGGGGACAGCCGCGTTCTGGCCCCGTAACGGGGATAGGTGCTCGGCTCCCACACTGGCTCCTGGCTCTCCCGGTTCTTCGCTCTCAGATGATCCCAGCAGTTCTTGTGGTAAGGACTCCTCCCTAAGTTGAGAAAAAAAGCAAGAGAAAACTTAAAGATCCCGTGGATATGTGCCCAGGTGACTACATCCCCCATGACCTTGTTAGCTAAGATGACTTAATCAGACCCCAATTTATGTGTGTTACCATATATGGGAGACAGAAAATGGAAAATGAAAACTATACCTAGTGATGCTGGCTCAGTTTTTTCGGTACAAACCCAAATGAGTGGTGCCCAGCAGAAATAAAAGTTGCTCCCTGGATAAAAAGCCTCAGTGTCATGAGTCTCTGTGGGAGAATTCTGCCACATTGCTTGGTGGCACTCGCCCAGGATTCGGAACAGTGCATTTCCACCTCCTTTGCCACCGGGGCAGGAGCCTCGGAGCACAGGGAGGAGCGACCTCACCTGGTGCCAGTGGGGGACTCTGCTCTTGATCCGTAGGGACTGGCCTGTCCAGGTGAGCCGGGGTAGGGCCCGCGTGCGCTAATGGAACCCTTGAGACCCAGGGCCCAGCTTGAGGAGCACCGCCCATGTGACTGGTAAGAACCTGGGTTCGTTTTGGTAGACCTGCCCTAAGAGGCAGAAGGGGAGCCTATTACCCCCCCAGAGTTGCACTAGGAATTCCATAAGGGACGAGGATCGAAGCTGCAACTCTAAGGCACTGAATGTAGGGCGGTGGGCTGGAGTTGTGTGAATGTGTGTGAATGAGACGGACGACGGGAAGGTTCCGACCTATCCAAGGGCCGAAGAGAGTGGCGAGTCCCGATCCGAGGTTCCATGGTGACCTCATAAGGCTGAAGGCAGTGTCAGACTTCCTTGGGAGTCTGATCTGGGTCAGGGATTGAAACTGAACCCACCAATGCTAAGAGGCGCCTGAAATATCTCCGAGAGGAGAGCGGCCGGAAACGTACAAAGCGGGTGTGCGTCCTCTCCAAACTAGTCCCCCTCCTTTCTTTGTTTCCCCCCTCGTGTGCATGAAAGTCATCTGTTAGGGGGAGGAAATGGGTGGAAAGCAGAGTAAACAGACTCCCTTAGACCGTATGTTGAGAAATTTCAGAAAGGGATATTCAGGAAATTATGGGGTGAAATTAACTCCTGAAAAGCTCTGGACATTCTGTGAAACTGAGTGGCTGTCGTTTGGGGTGGGCTGGGCCTCCGAGGGCTCACTTGATCAGGAACTAGTTGGTCGAGTGTTCAGGTCATTGCAGGGGACCAGGCCACCCTGACTAACTTCCTTATATTGATTTTTGGCAAGACCTGGTCCTATCCCGGCCTCCTTGGCTAAAAGTCGGTATTGAAGAAAGTTGTAAGGTAATGATGGCTCGCATCACGGCTTCCTCCTAACACCACCGGCCAGAAATTAAAAAGCCCATACTGTCGGAAGAACCTGAAGAAACTCCACCTCCATATGTCCCACTGCACCCCTCACTGCCCCCTGTGCCCCCAGCAGCCCTAACCGTAGAAACCGCACCCGAGTCTGTCCCCAGCCCCAAGGCCCTGGCACCACGGACCTCCCCAAAGGTGACTGACTCACCCGAACCGCCCGCCTTACCTCCACAGGTGCCTCCTGAACGGGGACTCGAGCATCAGGCCAGCAGAGGCAGTCCCTCCCTGCAGCCACACCGGGAAGCACTTCCCACTGAGGGAAATCAGGGGACCCTTCTGTTATTAAGATCAGGAAGGCCAGATCCAAGGGGGCCAACGTATTTCTATGTATCAACCCTTTACCACCACGGCTTTCCTGATTTGGAAGCATCATACCCCCTCCTACACGGAGAAGCCTCAGGCTATGATTGACCTCAGGCAGTTCATAATTCAGACCCACGAACCTACCTAGATGGACTGCCGCTAGTTCCTTTTGACCTTCGTCAATACAGAGGAGCGTCTCCGAATTACTCAGGCAGCCTGAAAATGGTTAGAGGAAAATGCCCCGACTGGGACACTAGACCCCCAGGCCTACGCTCAGGCTCATTTCCCTGGAGAGGACCCCAGATGGGACCCAAATGACTTAAGTATAGACGGAGGGCTTGCAAGGACTGAATGATATCAAGAAACCCTTCTAAATGGCATAAAGAAAGGCGGGGCGGGGGAAGGCCATAAATATGAGTAAAACACCAGAAGTGCTCCGAGGGCCCGAGGAAAGCCTGAGCCAATTTTATGAGAGACTATGTGAGGCATTTCATCTCTACACTCCCTTTGATCCAGAAGCACCCGCCGACCAGCGGATGACTAATGCAGTTTTCGTAGGTCAGGCCCAGGGAGATATTCAGCACAAGCTGCAAAAACTAGAAGGTTTCACTGGCATGAATATGAGTCAGTTGCTAGAAGTAGCAACCCAGGTGTTTGTTAACTGTGACCAGGTGGCACGGAGGAAGAACGCCGAAAGATGCAAAAACAGGCAGACTTGTTAGCTTCCGCCTTGGTGGAGCAGTCTAGATACCCCCAGAAGAATGCCCTGCATGGAAAGGGCCAAGCCAGAAAGGGGAGTGGCACGGAGGAGGCTCTCGCCCTAAATCAAAACTAGGATAGAAACAGTGTGCTTTCTGCCTCGTCAGTCAGGAGGCCCACTGGAAAAGTGAGTGCCCCCAGCGACCAGACAATGCTCAGCAAGATCCCAAGCAGACAAAAAGGAGGCCATGTGGTCCAGGGCCGGTACTAACTGGCCCCACAGTCTCATGGGGCCCCAAAAAACGATTTTGTGAGGCTAGCCGGCCTGGAGGACTACGAGGAGGAGGAGGACTAGGACAGACCGGGCTCTGTTTCATTAGGCCCCCAGGAGTCCATGTTCTGAATAAAGGTGGGGGGGGCCGACCCATTGACTTTATGATAGATATTGGAGCAGAACACTCAGTAGTGACCCGACCCGTGGGCCCCCTCTGACGGAGACAAGCCACCGTCATGAGGGTCACAGGCAGTCAGACACGCAGTCCCTTCCTGTTACCTCGGCGATGCAGTTTAGGTGGCCATGAAGTCATCCGTGAATTCTTGTACCTCCCCGACTGCCCCGTGGCTCTAATTGGCCATAACCTATTGGGAAACCTGAAAGCCCAGATAACTTTCAACTCTCAGGGACAGGCTGCTTTGACCCTATGAAAACCAGAAGCAAAGATTATGACTCTCACAATTCCCCAGGGGGAGGAATGGCGCCTTTATTGTCTCAAGGAAAACCCACAACTGGTGCCTGAGCTTCCTTTTAAGGTCCCAGGGGTGTGGGCTGAAGATAACCCACCAGGACTGGCATGAAACATACCCCCTGTGGTTGGAGAATTAAAGCCTGGGGCGGAACCCACTCGCCAGAGACAAAACTTCATCCCTCGCAAGGCACAGGTCAAGATCCAGAAACAACTAGAGAGACTTTTAGAGTATGGGATCCTCCGGCCATGCCAGTCGCCTTGGAACAGGCCCCTCTTACCTGTCCAAAAACCGGGCACAGATAACTATAGGCCTTCAGGAGACCAGAAGACAATAGCCCTGATGGCGATGCCCAGGGTAAAGACCTAAGGTTCAAAGGCCGTTTGTCCAGAGCCTGGACCCTGCAGAAGACAAGGGTGTCTACAGGCCAGTGTGGGGCAGGGAAGCCATGGAGCTATGGTTTCCAATCCAAGTCATCCTGTGTGACCCCAGAGGATGGCTGGTTAGCCAAAGACGGGTAAGATTCCTCAGAGGAACAACAACCTAAGACAGGCACAGTCACAATGGGGCTAGCAGGAAAATCTGTGCAGGGCCTAAGCGATATCGTTAACCTGGGTCTAAGAAAGAACTCTTAAGAATAAGCCCCTGCTGTGATAGCTGCAGGGTGAAGCAAAAGGGCTATAGTGCCCCGCCTCCAGCCGGAATATATGCGGCTGGTTCTGATCTATTTAGTGCTGTAAATTTTAGAGACGTACGGTGTTGATTATCATAGAAATAAACAGGAAATCATTCAATAGGAATAACATAAGATATAATTCTTAATCTTTCCTTACTATACTCAAGAGTGCTGCCCGACACTCAGGAATGCAGTAATTGCTGCAGGTTTTGGGTTAAGACATTATTAATGGTCGGTAGATAATAAAAAATCTTAGGGAGTAACTTTAGAGAAAAACATGTTTTTCACATAATCTTTCAACTGTAGCCAGAGCCTTTAATTAATACCTGTATACTTTGTTCTTATCCTTTCTACCCATGATATTTACCAGAATGTACCTATTAGTTATGCTATGGTTGCATGTGAACTGTTTTTCACCCTCATGCACTGATTTCATCATGTCAATATTTACAAGATGTATACTTGCTGTACTGAGAAAAAAAAGTATAAAAACCCTGGAGGGAGAATAAACTTTGAGCAGTCCAGATAAGAGGTTGACTCCGTGTCTTTTGTCCTAGATCAGCCCTCATACAGGGAACCCTGAAAAACCCGGAATTCCTGAAGTAGGAGCTGGCCTCCTTCAGGATAGACCTGCAAGTAGTAAACCAGGTAACTGTCACCATACACCCAGTGGTCCCAAACCACTATACACTTTTGGGACCATTCCTGCTGAAGCCACCTTCTTCACCCGTTTGGACCTTAAGGATGCCTTTTTCTGCATTCGCCTGGCCCCCTGGAGCCAGTTGGATCTTTGCCTTCCAATGAGAGGATTCTAAAAATGGTGACAAAGGCCAATTAACTTGGACTAGGTTGCCTCAGGGTTCAAAACCTCCCCAACCATTTTTGGCACTGCATTAGCCTCTGACTTAAAAGCCTTCCCAGCAGAACAGTTGACCCTGTCCGGCTTCAGTACGTGGATGACTTGCTGCTGGCTGGGAGGTCCCGGGGGGGTGGCATGGATGGGACTCAGCAACTCCTTACCTTCCTATGGAAAACCGATTACAAGGTCTCAAAAAAAAGGCCCAAATCTGTCACGAAAAAGTTAAAAATCTTGGATTCCGCCTGTCTCAGGGGCAGCATCAACTCTGCCCAGAGAGGAAACAGGCCGTTTGTTCGATCCCGGCCTGACAACCTGAGCCACGTTCGAGAGTTTCTCGGGGCTGCAGGTTTCTGTAGGATCCGGATACCCAACTCCTCAGGCCTGGCAAAACCCCTCTATGAGGCTACAAAGGGGGGAGAAAGGGAACCCCTGATGTGGGAGTCAGTACAGCAAAAGGCCTTCGAGGAGAAAAAGCGAGCCCTTACTAATGCGCCTGGTTTAGGGCTCCTGGACGTGACCAAGCCCTTCTTTCTGTGTGTCCGTGAGCGCACTGGTATTGCAGTGGGGGCCCCGACTCAGATGCTGGGGTCATGGCATCGGCCGGTGGCATAGGTCTCCAAACGACTTGACTCTGTGGCCACCATGAAAATAATTGGCTTAAGGCTGAAAAAGGGAACTACCTCCCAGGTGGATGGTGGAGATTTGAAGACGGCTGAGCAGCAATTCCTGAGACCTTAGCTCCAGCCTTTGTTAAGCAGTTCCATCAGGAAACTTACATTGGCCGGACAGCCCTTGAAATGACACTAAGCCGACATCTCTACATCCCTCGACTCTCCAGCACAGCCCGGGCGGTATGCGAGCACTGTGACCCCTGCGCCCACAATAACTCGCGTCAGGGACCCGAGGCCGCTCCTGGAGCACAGAGTGTAGGGGGAACCCCACTTGAAAACGTGCTGGTGGACTTCGCTGAGCTCCCCCCGGCTCAGGGCTGTAAACTCCTGTTGGTCTCTGTACATACTTTCTCAGGCTGGGCGGAAGCCTTCCCTACCCGAACAGGAAAAGAACATGAAGTGGCCTGGCTTCTCCTAAAAGAAGTCATCCCACGATCTGGGATCCCTATCACTGTGGGTTCAGAGAACGGGCCAGCATCCGTGGCCGAGGTGGAGCAGCTGGGGGCAAAAGGACTAAGGATCACCTGGAAGTTGCATACAGCACACCGACCCCAGAGCTCTGAGAAGGTGGAACGAATGAACAGACCCCTGAAGCTACGATTAAGCAATCTGTGCCAGAAACCCACCTGCACCGGGACCAGGTGCTGCCAATAGCCTTGTTAGGAATCAGGTGCAGCCCCAATAAGCAAACGGGGCTTTCTCCTTATGAAATCCTTTATGGGCGCCCTCCCCCGATTATCAAGGGGCTAAAGGGGGATTTAAATGAGATAGGCCATCTAGCCCTAAGGCAGCAGATGTAGGCTCTGGGCTCTACTCTACCCGCTCTACACTGATGGGTTACAGAGTGACTGCCTGTGAGTCTGACCACAGATGCTCACTCCTTTGAGTCAGGAGATGCCGTATGGATAAAGGAGGGGAATGTCCAACCACGCAAACCCCTTTGGAGGGGCCGTTCACTGTCATTCTGTCCACCCCTACTGCAGTGAAAGTAGCCGAGTTGGGTCCCTGGATTCACCACAGCAGAGTGAAGCCGGCATCCCAAGCCTGGGAGTGCATTCCTGATCCACCCACGCCGTGCAAGCCGACCATACGGAGGAAGCAATCTGTAATGCCGGAGCCTCCGACGGGAGACTGCAGCCCTGCTTTAGTCACTCCGGAAGCTGAGTAATCTACGCACGGCAGAAGCTTGAGGAGTCGCCGCCCTGGTGAAATAAGTAGACTGTCCTATGTCCTATTTGCCTTCTTACTGTAATGCACTGTCACTCCTTGTCTCTCACTGTTACTGCAATTTTTGCCTTACTTCTTGCCATTGCATTGGCAGAGGTCGCCGCAGCCAGCTGGAAATGTGGCGAAAGGTTTCTGTTAGCACTCACTTTTCTCTTGTGGGTAGGATGTTTTGTTGGTCTTGGTTGTTTTTATTTGGACCCCGTTTGTAAGCCTAAATCTCTCATCGTGTGACCCATGTATTTGCATAGCCAGATCAGGCCAGGGAGTCCCCTGGACCTTACTGTACCATACCCACTTCTCATGCCAGGGAAAGACCCTGGGGACCTGCACACACAGGGGAGTCAATACACTTGTTTTCACCCACAATACTCCCCAAACGAAGATTGGTTAGAAATCCGATCCTACCAGGAGGGGGGGACCTTGATCAGCCAGACACAAATCACTAACCCCAAGTGTCTGCTGTCAATACTGTTTGATGTATGTGCAGTTATAGGTATTGGCCCAGAAACATAAGTCATGGGGAAAAAGTGGGCACTTGTCATGGAGGGCCCAAACTCTGGATATACCATGTGGAAGCTGAGATTGGGAACGAAAATACCAACTCAATGACAAATATATGTGTGAGGGAAAGGGTTTATGTGCCTATACAACTGAGTTTTTATGCCCCAGTTGGAGCTGTGTTTCATGGGCTACTTGGAAGAAAAAGGACACAACGGCACTCCTTGAGAAGGGAGCTGCGACATCAGATTGTCAATCAAAAGACTGTAACCCTGTTAATGTCACCATCATTAACCTAGAAGACTACGAATGGCAATGGGGCATCCGAATTGGTATCCGAATTTATGGGCGAGGCAGAGGCCCAGGGACGGTGCTATATTTCAAGAGGGTCACTGCCACCCATCCAGTCACGACCGACCAAGTCTCCCACTCCTTCTATGAAGAAATTATAAGTAGTCCCCCTCCTATTTCAGTCATAGTGAGGAACATGTTTCTAGCCCTGGCAGAGACTATAGCCCAGACTCTAAAGGTCTCTTAATGCTATGTATATGGGGGAACCAACATGGGGGATGAATGGCCATGGAAGGCCAGAGAATTCAATCTCCTCAAGCCCTATGATGGAACAAAATACCCCAGGTCTACTACCAGGGTTTGGCTCCTCAAAACCTCAATTACTGAAAAGAACTATCTTGCCCAATGGGGAAAGGCCCCACGTCTGCACGAGTGTGAAGTCACAACCACACGCACGACCCAAGTGGTGGTGGCAGGAGTTGCACACTTACCCACAATCACCAGGAGCAGGTGTTGCAGGCGCCAACGAAGTCGGTAAGCCTCGGGCTCCGCGGTCACGTGGGCTCTGGGAAGACTGAGGGTCTCCAGAGAGTGGGTGCAGGTGGTAGTGGGGACAGCCGAGTCCCGGCCCCCTTACGGGGACAGGTGCTCTGCTCCCACACCGGCTCGGATCTCCTGGCTCGGTTCTTCGCTCTCAGATGATCCCAGCAGTTCTCACCAAACCAAATACACAGTTTCCAACAACTGCTCGGTCTCCCACCTCCTGCCGGGAAAAGACAGTGCGATTACCGGAGGCCCCAAGTCTGCAAGAGTGTGAGGTCACAACCAGGCACACGACCCAAGAGGCAGTGACATGAGTTATACTCACCCACAATCGCCGAGAGTACAAACAGTCTAACCCAAGACAGAGACTATGGGGCTGATGACAAAGCGAGACCCAGCTTCACATTCTTCACGTGTCTGATGGAAACCACTTCTGACACAGCCAGGGCTTCTCAACCCGGCCACGGTGATCTCAAGAACTGAGTCATTCATGGGGGGCCGCCGCTTCTGGTGCTTTGGCATGCCTGGCCTCCAACCCTCAGCGCCGAAAGCACCACAGGCACGGCCACACAGGATGAGGGGAGGCTACTGTCCACGAGAAGCCCCATGCTATGAAGACACACCTGAGAGCCTCTAAGCAACAGGGAGCCGGACAGCCAAGGAGACTCCAAAACTGTAGGTGCCGTGTGGACCGCAGAGGGCATTTCACGTGGCGGGGTCGGGCTCAGCTGCCAACGAGGGACAGCCTGGTGGGCACGTGTGCACAGATGTGCAGATGGCAGGCCGGGAGGCAGGCAGCTAATCCCTGCACGACCAACAGGCTCGAGGGACCCTGATATCAGAAAGGAAACCTGGGCCATCTGGGAGGGACCACGAGGACAGTGGCCATACTCCTGGAAGGGGGACAGGCCCCGGCACACCAGGCTCGTGCCCCTCGGACTGCCCCACAGACTGACGTGGCACTGGGGGTGAGAGCACGGGTCCTCTCTGTCAGCGGAATCTGACGACGTGAGCGCACCAGCATGGCCTACCTAGAGAGCCGAGCGTGGAGATATCCAAGGAGGCGTCCGAGTAGGACTTCATCGACACGAAGTCCAGGACGGAACTGCCATCGCCCAGCGACTCCCTGGCCTGCGGGTGACG
Organism: Paguma larvata; assembly: GCA_030068075.1. Taxonomy (NCBI): domain Eukaryota; kingdom Metazoa; phylum Chordata; class Mammalia; order Carnivora; family Viverridae; genus Paguma; species Paguma larvata. The sequence continues at coordinate 79,572 of JAINVK010000868.1, forward strand.
GGTAGGCACCAAGCAGAAAAGAAAAGAGGTCATTGAGCAGTTAACACGAGCTGTTGAACTCACAGGGGCGTCAGCACCCCGCCCCCACAGGGAGGACAGGCCAGCTCTGCCACGTCCACACCCAGGGAGCAGGCAAGACCACACCGTGTCTGGTCTATGCCTTAGCCCATGACCACCGGGGGCAAACTCAGAAGCAGGTGCCACTGCCAAAACCAAAACCCACAGCCGACGCTGCTGGCTCTCGGGGACAAACAGGTCCCCCCACAACAGGGGGACACGGGGGGATACAGAGGACCTGAGGGGCTCCTGGCTACTTCTCAGGGACCACACGTAAAAACACTGCAGACACAAAGCCAGCGTATTCTCTCCCCTCCTGTGGCCACCCCGCACCATCCTGGCCCTATCCTGTGTCAACTCCAGGCTCGGCACCATTACGGAAACAGCACTGCGTTCCGTCCCCCAGATGCTCCCAACACACAAATCTTTGAAGCCGGCCCGCGGCTCACAAACATTAGGAGGGAACAGCTACCATAAGGCCATTTTTAACATAAATACTGAAGACCATCTCTGGTACTTTAAGAGAAATATGCCACCTAAGCAAGACCTTAGGCCCTCAAATTCTGCCAAATCCCACGCTCACCTTTGGGTTCGGACCCTAAGTCACTGGGGGACAAGTTACTGTCCAATAACAGCTCCCTCTCCAACACACAGCCTGGGGGGACCGTTTCCTCACCAAATGTTCAACAAAAGGTCCACATCACAGCAAATCCACAACAAAGGTCCACAGCACAGAGTCTGTGGACCTGGCTCGCTCTGGTGTATTTCATGTACCCCCGACACCCTCAGTCCGCCCCGCAGCTTGAATGCTCACACAGGGTCCCCACCAGCCCAGAGACAAACATCCACCTCCACCTGGCCACACACAGGGACCTGGTGAAGGAGGAAGGTGAAGATCCTGCTACCCAAGGGGCACTGGGCCTATGAGCCCTCTCCCGCGAGGTCGTCCCCTCTGGCGTGAGCCCACTCCTGAAAAGTCATCCCCTCTGGCGTGAGCCTTCTCTTGTAAGGTGGTGTCCTCTGGTGTGAGCCCTCTCCTGTCAGGTTGTCTCCTCGGGCTGTGAGCCCTCTCCTGTCAGGCTGTCTCATCTGGGTGTGAACCCCCTGCCATCAGGCCGTCATGTCTGGGTGATGTGTGAATTTGCTTGTTTCACTTGACTTTCAGAAAAGCCACTTTATTCTATGCTCTGATAAATATCTCCCAAGATGAAGCGTTACAGAGAAGACTTTGGGCCCTCAACACACCAGGCTGAGACTGAGTTTGTGTTTATGGAGTATAGCAGTAGCCAGATCACAAGGGACAGTGGTCCCAACAGTCCTACAACCACCCACCATCACCACCCTGCTGTGCTACCAGAGATTGAAGCTCAGAGTTACTCATTATCCTCCCAGGGTCCAGCACAGTACCCTTGTTCCCTACACGGCTGGTGCAATCCCACAGCTGCAGCTTTCAAAGTTGTTACAGATTTACCTGCAACTTGGAGCTTGTAAAAACAACGTGAAGACAGCTGGTTTACTTAACACGACTTCTCGTACCAGCCAAAGAGCAGACACACAGATATCCCTAGAGGCCGCACAGGGCCGAGGTCCCACGCACAGCCCAGAGAGCACCCCAGAGACTAGAGTGCCCTACAGCTCCCCTACAGGAATCCAGTCCAGTACCCATCTCCCCACCGGCCGGTTGTGCATACTTGTTATGTGTGGAGGTCTACACTCCAAGACAGGGCCCAAAACGATCCTGTCATTAGAGTCCGGACCTTTGAGTGAATTAGAAATTTAAGTCTAAAGAGAAACATGAATGTATAACTGCAGTAATGTCTGGAAGCCTCTAGTGGTGACAGAAGCATGCCACCATGTGTGCTGTGAGGGGTGCGAGCGCCAACGGAGCGAGGCAAGGTGAGGCGAGGCAAAGGCAGGGGCCTGCTCACGTGCCAGTGCCAGACTGCACAGCACGCACCAGCTGGCTGCCACCACGGGTTTGAGGACAAGGGTGGGGAGCTGGGGCCTGGTGCCACCGGTACAAGGGAAAGCCCAGGTGACAGGGGGCCCCTTCTGAAAGCGCCCTGGGCCGTCCCTGGGTTGTTTCTGCCTGGAGGTACTGGTGGCAGGACAGCAGAGTGAGCGCTGACCTTCCAAATTCTCACAGATGCCGGGAGGGGCTGGTGCCCGTTCCACAGCACGTCGGGGTGACCTAGGGACCCCGAGCAGAGCCCTGCCTGCCTCTCGAACCTGGTCATGCCAGGAAACACACCCCTGGAGGGAACGCCCATGTCACCCCCTCGGCACTCAGTCACTCGACGAGCCCCACCAGAAGCGTACCTGACACAACTGTCCTGACCAGGCCCTGCATCCACTGAGACCAGGTAATGCCTGCAGCCCAGGCCCTCACAGCCTGCCCAGGGCCTGGTGCCTCTGCTCCAACACAGGGGCTCCGTTCAAAGCCTGTCGTCAACATGCACACTCCAAATTACTCCCAAGGGACAGGAAAAGTGGGGACACTGAGGCAGGACCACGATGAAATTTCCTCACACGCAGCCAGTCTACTTTGGGTGCTGGGGAAGCCCTGAGGACATGGGTCTGCCAAGCTTGCCTCACTCCCGAGTGTGTGGAGCACACGCACCTGGATGACAGCATGCGGTACCTGCCAGGAGGGCCGGAAGAGCCCACCACACCAGAAACTAAGCTAGCTCCTCGCTCTACGGGCCCCAGTGGGCCCAGCCCTCCCGGCAGCCATGAAGACAGAGCCCCCTGCACAACCACTGCTCTGTGGCTCCTGTGTCTGAAGGGGAAGAGAAGTGCTGTGGCTTCCTGTCCCTCACCCCCAGTCACTAAAATTCAGGGGTGGGGAGACTAGCGCTTAAACAGTTTCTCAATAAAACAACACATGAAACTCTTCTCAGTCATCCCACATCGCAGGTGGAATAGGACCGTTCCCCACAGGAACGCTAATCGTCAGGTTTTTACTTCCATGTCTGTGCAACTCACCTTCACTTCATCTAGAGGCTTCACGGGAACATTTCTCCTCTGCAAATCAAAAAGGCAACAGCCAGTTTCCAAGACAGTTTTACATAGAACGATTCACTCATATCACGTACACATGTGTAAATTAAAAGCAGCTTATTCAGTGTTGCTGGGGTTGTGCTCACGGTGTTCCCGGTACACCGTGAACCAGAGCTGGCGCGGCGTCAGAGAGACGATCACCTCGGCCCGCAGAGGGGCTGATTCACACAACCCCAACCAAGACCGCAGAGGGCCAGTGCCCTCACGGCTCCCTAGGCGAGATGGAGATGAAGGAGAGGGCGCCCAACCCATTCCTGCAGCCCTGGACGGCTTCAAATGAAAGGTAAACGCCTGACATGGTACCCGCATCTCAGGGGCAGCTCGGGAAAACACCACACCCTGTGCTTTAACCTGCGAGGTGAGGAGGGGCCCCTTCCCTCCGAGGGGCTGCACTGTGGGGACACGCGCCCTTCTCCTCGGGTTGCAGTGTCCACAAGAGGCTTACGCTTGACCACTACTGCGTGACCACGACCTGCGCAGGACCCAGAGTCACCTGAGACCGCTACTGCATGACCACATTCTGTATCAGATGCCCAGCCACGTGTGACCACGTGTGGGGATCACAAGCCTAAATGCTACACTGGGCCACCATTATTCAACCTGGCAGGAGTATCCCCTTCAAAACAATCACTCAGCTTCCACACTTTGCATCTGAGATCTTTTGTTTGTGACAATGTTCTAGAGATTCATTTGTGCTAAGATTCTTAGAAATTTTAGTAGAAAGATATACATGTCCACTATTTTAATACCCAATTCCACACGCGAGCCTCCACTAACATATGCATCGAACGTCACCTAATGCCACAGCACGTCAGGAACTAAGAGACTTCTATAATGCAAGTTCACTTTCAGAAAAGTGATTCCGCCGGGATCTAGAAAGGAAACAGTGGCCAGAACATCTCAAGGCTTTCTGGTGTATAAAGATACAGCCTCACACACTGTGCCCAGGGGTGGCACCAGGAGGAAAACTTTCAGACCACAGTGCAGAGAACGGCACTCGGGGCACAGCGGCCACACGGAACTGAAGAGTGGCCAAGTCCAGAGAGGAAGACACAGCTCATGGCAAGAGCTCCGACAGTCCAGGAGGGATGAACCCGGACAACACTGACCTGTGCACACACGGAAGAACACCATGGGGCCAGGCACACGTGAGGAGAAACATCCAAACTCCACCCTGCCAAGACCGCACTGAAACCTGGGCCACCGGAAAAGACCACAAGGGCCATTCCTTAGGATCAGGGCGAAATTCCCCCAACATAAAGGTCATAGAGACCCACCCTAACAAATTAAAAACAACCCCCAAGGACTCCTAAGAGCTCTGCCAAAATGAACATCAATGTTCCTTAAAGGAACAAAATAAAAATCCAGGCCAGCCTCGCCCAGCAGTAACGTAACATGAGCACACCCCTAGCTGATCTTCTAGCAGCCAGGTTAAGATTAACCTTAACATGTACTCAACAGCATCATATCTTACTTAATCTAACATACTGAAACTACTTTTCTATTTTAACATATACTCTGAACAAGATGGTGAAATAGTTCTACATTTTTTTTTTGTACCAGTCTCTAAAACTCTGGTCTGTAGCTCACATTTTCAACATATCTAATTTAGACTAACCACAGGCATATTTCCGCCAGTCACTTATGGCTGCTGGTGGCCGTTAACAGCACAGTCCAGACAGCAGACACTCGACCGTGGAACGCCCGGGACCCAATCAGACATAAAGCTGCAGATCATGGCCAATAAACAGAGGAAAATCTACCAAAAGGCAAATCCATGAATGACAGAGAGGACAGAATTAGTGGATAAGGACTTTCAAAGCAGCTCTCAGAGGTAGGAGAAACAGGTGCAAGGATTTAAAGGAAAGCATGAACATAACGTGAGAGGGAAGACCAAAGAAGGAATGAACCAGAGTCCAGAAGCACAAGACAACATCTCAAATGAAGCCTTCACTGGCTGGGCTTAACAGATGTGGCCATGGCACAAAAAGAGACCACTCGACTTGAAGCTACGGCAACAGAGAGCATTCCCACGTGAGGGAGGGAACAGAAGACCAAGAAAGGAGCAGAGCATTTCGTCGGCCACGTGTCAGGGTCCTGGAGAAGCGATGAGGGCATATGTGACATCTGAAGACACAATGGATGAAAATCTTCCCAATGATAGGCCCAAGAAACCCCACAAATGTTAAGTAGAATAAACACAAAGAAAAGAACACTGCAACGTATCAGAAATGAACTGCTGAAAATCACTTACCAAAACTGAAATATAAAAGCATGTAGAGTATCTGAGCCTCCTGGGCACGGAGTCTATAGCACAGTCGTCCTCTGGTCTTTTTCTACAGCCCTGAAAGAAGGAAGAGTCTTTGTCCAACGTGTGCACTTCGCCGAGAAGAAGTGTGACAAATGGAAGACACAGAAACCAATGACAGTGGACACTTCAGAAACGGTGCGGTCAGATGTCTTTTAAAATACGAAAAGAGCCACATAGTAGTCCATTGTATATAAGTACCATAACTTCTTTATCCATTCGTCAGTTGATGGGCACTTGGTCTCTTTCCATGATTTGGCTATTGTCGAAATTGCTGCTATGAACATTGGGGTACACGTGGCCATGTGTAGCCAGATGGATGGAACTGGAGGGTATTATGTTAAGTGAAATAAGTCAGTCAGAAAAAGACAGATACCATATGTTTCCACGAATAGGTGGACTTTGTGAGACTAAGCAAAAACCAGGGGGAGGGGAAGAGGGGAAAGGAAAAAAAGACACAGAGAGGGAGGGAGATAAAACATAAGAGACTCTCAAAGACTAAGGAAAAACTGAGGGCAAGGGGGATGAGGGAGGGGGGGAGAGGGGGTGACGGGCATTAAAAAGGGCACATGAGGAGCAACCAAACGTTGCTATGGCAGCAATGGAGTCAAGCCTGCCTCACAAAGCTGGGGCCGCACCCTGCCCCACCCGGGGGCCCCCGCAGCCAACTGGCAGGCAGGGTGGGCAAAGAGCCTAAGGGTGCTGCAGGCCACCTACGTGGCTCTCAGCTTTGACCGAAACACCTCCCAAGGTGGCCTTTCAGTGAACCCGCTGTGGATCCTGGCCCTCAACTTCCTGCTTCACACAGGATGTCGATTCCAAAGTTCCCCGTGATGATGCACCCACTGGGAGCCCAGGCTGGCATCCTCCCTCCAGGTAACGTCGGACACCAATGCCCTGAGCCTGCCCCCTCCCTCGGAGATCCCACCAAGGCCAAGGTGGAGGAAGAGGCGGGGGTGAGGGGAATGTGGCCCTGAGGGGCCTCTCCCCGCTCAGAGTCTCAACTATCAAGTGCAGGAGCTTTCCAAGGCCCCCATTTGGCCATCTCACATCCTGTTCCCCTCCTGAGTCCGGGAGTAGTGAGGGAACTGCTGCAACAAAAACCACGTGCCCCGGGCATGTGAGCGTGACCCGCGCGAGACACCCATGCGGACACGTCCATCCACACGCTCACACACCACACATGCACACGCAACCCACCGCACAGAACACATTTGTGACATACCACACACACATACACCACACACGCGCAACACACCCACACCACAGGCACACACACCACAAGCACACACACCACAGGCACACAGGGTTTCCGGACTCCTTTCTCCTTCATGACCTTTCTGTGCTATTTCGTTGGCCTGGAGCCGCCTCCCCACGCACCGCTAATGGCCCTCTGTTGCCTTTCAAGACCCTGCTGGTGTCAGTCTCTAGACGACCTCCCTAACTTCCCCACTAGATCCGAGCTGGGCCCGTGTCTACTGCCGGGACAGGTCCTCAGACCCAGGCAGAGGGAAGGGAGCCCCATGGTCTCCCTCCTGGGCCCACTTGGTGGGGCCTGGATCCCCTCTCAGCCCAAGATCGGTTCCTGACGTTCCTGTTCCGTCATCACTAAGGGTTCAATCCCTGTTTTGGTGAGATCTCTTGGTCCCGAGCTCCTCACACAAGGCCAAGGTAACCTCCAAGTCCCCACAACGAGCATGGCCAACTCGAGTGAGCTCTGCACGGAGACTGCCGCACTGGCCCGGTGTGGCTGTGGACCCCGCAGACCCTGCCTCCTGCCGGGTCCGTCGGTATGATGGGAGCCACCACGCCACACGATGCCAAGCTCCCTGGAACAGGGCGCCCTGGGCGCACTTCCCTGTTCCTATCACAGCCTGACAAACGTGACCTTCTGAACCCCGACACTGTCCCTGACAGTGCCCCGAATCTCTGTTTTGTTCTGGTTCCTGCTTGGGATGCTCAGAGGTTACGCATCCGAGTTCTCCGGTCACAGGAGAGGAAGGAGACAGTATCCCACGGGAGACAGAAACCGCTCCACTACATTCCTGGTCACACTCCAGGCAGGATAGAAAGCCGCAGGCTTGGGCCTACCTGAGGAGCAACCAAACGTTGCTATGGCAGCAATGAGGTCAAGCCTGCCTCATAAAGCCGGGGCCGCACCCCGCCCCACCCGGGGGCCCCCGCAGCCAACTGGCAGGCAGGGTGGGCAAAGAGCCTAAGGGTGCTGCAGGCCACCTACGTGGCCCTCAGCTTTGACCGAAACACCTCCCAAGGTGGCCTTTCAGTGAACCCGCTGTGGATCCTGGCCCTCAACTTCCTGCTTCACACAGGATGTCGATCCCAAAGGTCCCCGTGATGATGCACCCACTGGGAGCCCAGGCTGGCATCCTCCCTCCAGGTCACGTCGGACACCAACGCCCTGAGCCTGCCCCCTCCCTCGGAGATCCCACCAAGGCCGAGGTGGAGGAAGAGGCGGGGGTGAGGGGCATGTGGGCCTGAGGGGCCTCTCCCCACACAGGGTCTCAACTATCAATTGCAGGAGCTTTCCAAGGCCCCCATTTGGCCATCTCACATCCTGTTCCCCTCCTGAGTCCGGGAGCAGTGAGGGAACTGCTGCCGCAAAAACCACGTGCCCAGGACACGTGTGGGTATCCCGCACCAGACACCTGTGCGGACACGTCCATCCACACGCTCACACACCACACATGCACACGGAATCCACCACACAGAACACATTTGTGACATACCACACACACATACACCACACACGCGCAACACACCCACACCACAGGCTCACACACCAGAAGCACACACACCACAGGCACACAGGTTTTCCGGAATCCTTTCTCCTTCATGACCTTTCTGTGCTATTTCGTTGGCCTGGAGCCGCCTCTCCACGCACCGCTAATGGCCCTCTGTTGCCTTTCAAGACGCTGCTGGTGTCAGTCTCTAGACGACCTCCCTAACACCCCCACCAGATCCGAGCTGGGCGCGCGTCTACTGCCGGGACTGGTCCTCCAGATTCAGGCAGAGGGAAGGGAGCCCCATGGTCTCCCTCCTGGGCCCACTTGGTGGGGCTGGGTCCCCTCTCAGCCCAAACTCGGTTCCTGACGTTCGTGTTCCGTCATCCCTAAGGTTTCAGTCCCTGTTTTGGTGAGATGTGTTGGTCCCGCGCTGCTCCCACAAGCCACCGTCATCTCCACGTCCCCACCCCGAGCATGGCCGACCCAAGGGAGCTCTGCGCGGAGTCTGCTGCACTGGCCCGGTGTGGCTGTGGACACCGCAGACTCTACCGCCTGCCGGGGCCGTCGGAAGGATCGACGCCGCCACACCACGCCACGCCAAGCTCCCTGGAACAGGCATACGTGACCTTCTGAACCCTGACACTGATCCTGACAGCGCCCCGAATCACTGCTTTGTTCCGTGTCCTGCTTGGGATGCGCCGAGTTTACGCTCCTGAGTTCTCTGGTCACAGTAGAAGAAGGAGACACCTACCACCACGGGAGACAGAAACCGCTCCAATACCTTCCTGGTCACACTCGAGGCAGGATAGAATGCCCCAGGCTTGGGCCTAACTGAGGAACAACAAACCCGTTGCTATGGCAGCAATGGAGTCCAGCGTGCCTCATAACGCCGGGGCCGCCCCCGCCCCCCCCGGGGCCCCCGCAACCAACTGGCAGGCTGGGTGGCAAAGGGCCTAAGGGTGCTGCAGGCCACCCTCGTGGCCCTCAGCTTTGACCACAATACCTCCCAAGGTGGCCTTTCAGTGAACCCGCGGTGGGTCCTGGCCCTCAATTCCTGCTTCACGCAGGATGTCGATCCCAAAGGTCCCCGTAATGATGCACCCACTGGGAGCCCAGGCTGGCATGCTCCCTCCAGGACAGGTCGGATACCACCGCCCTAACCTGACCCCTCCCCCGGAGGTCCACCAAGGCTCAGGTGGAGGAAGAGGCGGGGTGAGGGGCATGTGGCCCTGAGAGGCCTCTCCCCGCTCAGGATCTCAGCTATCAAGTGCAGGAGCTTTCAAGGCCTCCATTTGGCAATCTCACACCCTTTCCCCTCCTGAGTCGGGGGGGTGAGGGATCTGCTGCCCCCGAATCCATGTGCCCAGGGCACGTGAGGGGGCCGGGGGCCGGCACGAGACACCTGAGCGGACACGTCCATCCAGACGCTCACACACCACACATGCACACGCAACCCACCGCACAGAACACATTTGTGACATACCACACACACATACGCCACACACGCCCAACACTCCCACCCCACAGTCACACAGGATTTCTGGACTCCTTTCTCCTTCATGACCTTTCTGTGCTATTTCCTTACCCTGAGCCGCCTATCCTCCCCCCGCTAATGTCCTTCTCTTGCCTTTCAATCCCCTGCTTGTGTCAGTCCCTAGACGACCTCCCTAACACTCCCACCAGATCCAAGCTGCGCCCGGGTCTCCTCCTCCCAAACTGCCGGTACTGGTCCTCCAGACTCAGGCCGAGGGAAGGGAGACCACTCCCTTATGGGCCCACTTGCTGGGGCCTGGCTCCCCTCTCAGCCCAAGCTCGGTTCCTGACGTTTGTGTTCCGTCATCCCTAAGGGTTCAGTCCCTGTTTTGGTGAGATGTGTTGGCCCCGCGCTGCACCCACAAGGCCACCGTCATCTCCACGTCCCCACCACGCCATGCCCGACTCGAGGGAGCTCTTCGCGGAGGCGTCCGCACTGGCCCGGTGTGGCTGTGGACACCGCCGACCCTTCCGCCTGCCGGGGCCGTCGGAAGGATGTACGTCGCCACGTCACACAACGCCAAGCTCCCTGGAACAGGGCGCCCTGGACACACCTGCGTGTTCTATCACAGCCTGGGAAACGTGACCTTCTGAACCCCGACACGAGTCCTGATAGCGCCCCGAATCTCTGTTTTCTTCTGTGTCCTGCTTGGGATGCGCAGTGGTTACGCTTCTGAATTCTCTGGTCACAGGAGAAGAAGGAGACACCTACCACCACGGGAGACAGAAACCGGTCCACTACATTCCTGGTCACACTCCAGGCAGGAAAGAAAGCCGCAAGCTTGGGCCTACCTGAGGAGCAACCAAACGTTGCTATGGCAGCAATGGAGTCAAGCCTGCCTCATAAAGCTGGGGCCGCCCCCTGCCCCACCCGGGGGCCCCCGCAGCCAACTGGCAGGCAGGGTGGGCAAAGAGCCTAAGGGTGCTGCAGGCCACCTACGTGGCTCTCAGCTTTGACCGAAACACCTCCCAAGGTGGCCTTTCAGTGAACCCGCTGTGGATCCTGGCCCTCAACTTCCTGCTTCACACAGGATGTCGATTCCAAAGTTCCCCGTGATGATGCACCCACTGGGAGCCCAGGCTGGCATCCTCCCTCCAGGTAACGTCGGACACCAATGCCCTGAGCCTGCCCCCTCCCTCGGAGATCCCACCAAGGCCAAGGTGGAGGAAGAGGCGGGGGTGAGGGGAATGTGGCCCTGAGGGGCCTCTCCCCGCTCAGAGTCTCAACTATCAAGTGCAGGAGCTTTCCAAGGCCCCCATTTGGCCATCTCACATCCTGTTCCCCTCCTGAGTCCGGGAGCAGTGAGGGAACTGCTGCAACAAAAACCACGTGCCCCGGGCATGTGAGCGTGACCCGCGCGAGACACCCATGCGGACACGTCCATCCACACGCTCACACACCACACATGCACACGCAACCCACCGCACAGAACACATTTGTGACATACCACACACACATACACCACACACGCGCAACACACCCACACCACAGGCACACACACCACAAGCACACACACCACAGGCACACAGGGTTTCCGGACTCCTTTCTCCTTCATGACCTTTCTGTGCTATTTCGTTGGCCTGGAGCCGCCTCCCCACGCACCGCTAATGGCCCTCTGTTGCCTTTCAAGACCCTGCTGGTGTCAGTCTCTAGACGACCTCCCTAACTTCCCCACTAGATCCGAGCTGGGCCCGTGTCTACTGCCGGGACAGGTCCTCAGACCCAGGCAGAGGGAAGGGAGCCCCATGGTCTCCCTCCTGGGCCCACTTGGTGGGGCCTGGATCCCCTCTCAGCCCAAGATCGGTTCCTGACGTTCCTGTTCCGTCATCACTAAGGGTTCAATCCCTGTTTTGGTGAGATCTCTTGGTCCCGAGCTCCTCACACAAGGCCAAGGTAACCTCCAAGTCCCCACAACGAGCATGGCCAACTCGAGTGAGCTCTGCACGGAGACTGCCGCACTGGCCCGGTGTGGCTGTGGACCCCGCAGACCCTGCCTCCTGCCGGGTCCGTCGGTATGATGGGAGCCACCACGCCACACGATGCCAAGCTCCCTGGAACAGGGCGCCCTGGGCGCACTTCCCTGTTCCTATCACTGCCTGACAAACGTGACCTTCTGAACCCCGACACTGGTCCTGACAGTGCCCCGAATCTCTGTTTTGTTCTGGTTCCTGCTTGGGATGCTCAGAGGTTACGCTTCCGAGTTCTCCGGGCACAGGAGAGGAAGGAGACAGTATCCCACGGGAGACAGAAACCGCTCCACTACATTCCTGGTCACACTCCAGGCAGGATAGAAAGCCGCAGGCTTGGGCCTACCTGAGGAGCAACCAAACGTTGCTATGGCAGCAATGAGGTCAAGCCTGCCTCATAAAGCCGGGGCCGCACCCCGCCCCACCCGGGGGCCCCCGCAGCCAACTGGCAGGCAGGGTGGGCAAAGAGCCTAAGGGTGCTGCAGGCCACCTACGTGGCCCTCAGCTTTGACCGAAACACCTCCCAAGGTGGCCTTTCAGTGAACCCGCTGTGGATCCTGGCCCTCAACTTCCTGCTTCACACAGGATGTCGATCCCAAAGGTCCCCGTGGTGATGCACCCACTGGGAGCCCAGGCTGGCATCCTCCCTCCAGGTCACGTCGGACACCAACGCCCTGAGCCTGCCCCCTCCCTCGGAGATCCCACCAAGGCCGAGGTGGAGGAAGAGGCGGGGGTGAGGGGCATGTGGGCCTGAGGGGCCTCTCCCCACACAGCGTCTCAACTATCAATTGCAGGAGCTTTCCAAGGCCCCCATTTGGCCATCTCACATCCTGTTCCCCTCCTGAGTCCGTGAGCAGTGAGGGAACTGCTGCCGCAAAAACCACGTGCCCAGGACACGTGTGGGTATCCCGCACCAGACACCTGTGCGGACACGTCCATCCACACGCTCACACACCACGCATGCACACGGAATCCACCACACAGAACACATTTGTGACATACCACACACACATACACCACACACGCGCAACACACCCACACCACAGGCTCACACACCAGAAGCACACACACCACAGGCACACAGGTTTCCGGAATCCTTTCTCCTTCATAACCTTTCTGTGCTATTTCGTTGGCCTGGAGCCGCCTCTCCACGCACCGCTAATGGCCCTCTGTTGCCTTTCAAGACCCTGCTGGTGTCAGTCTCTAGACGACCTCCCTAACACCCCCACCAGATCCGAGCTGGGCGCGCGTCTACTGCCGGGACTGGTCCTCCAGATTCAGGCAGAGGGAAGGGAGCCCCATGGTCTCCCTCCTGGGCCCACTTGGTGGGGCTGGGTCCCCTCTCAGCCCAAACTCGGTTCCTGACGTTCGTGTTCCGTCATCCCTAAGGTTTCAGTCCCTGTTTTGGTGAGATGTGTTGGTCCCGCGCTGCTCCCACAAGCCACCGTCATCTCCACGTCCCCACCCCGAGCATGGCCGACCCAAGGGAGCTCTGCGCGGAGTCTGCTGCACTGGCCCGGTGTGGCTGTGGACACCGCAGACTCTACCGCCTGCCGGGGCCGTCGGAAGGATCGACGCCGCCACACCACGCCACGCCAAGCTCCCTGGAACAGGCATACGTGACCTTCTGAACCCTGACACTGATCCTGACAGCGCCCCGAATCACTGCTTTGTTCCGTGTCCTGCTTGGGATGCGCCGAGTTTACGCTCCTGAGTTCTCTGGTCACAGTAGAAGAAGGAGACACCTACCACCACGGGAGACAGAAACCGCTCCAATACCTTCCTGGTCACACTCGAGGCAGGATAGAATGCCCGAGGCTTGGGCCTAACTGAGGAACAACAAACCCGTTGCTACGGCAGCAATGGAGTCCAGCGTGCCTCATAACGCCGGGGCCGCCCCCGCCCCCCCCGGGGCCCCCGCAACCAACTGGCAGGCTGGGTGGCAAAGGGCCTAAGCGTGCTGCAGGCCACCCTCGTGGCCCTCAGCTTTGACCACAATACCTCCCAAGGTGGCCTTTCAGTGAACCCGCGGTGGGTCCTGGCCCTCAATTCCTGCTTCACGCAGGATGTCGATCCCAAAGGTCCCCGTAATGATGCACCCACTGGGAGCCCAGGCTGGCATGCTCCCTCCAGGACAG